>LBNU01018488.1:0-17632 GCA_014162995.1 Artemisia annua | reverse complement strand
ATATATATATATATATATATATATATATATACATATATATATATATATATATACATATATATATATATACATATATCTATATATATACATATATATATGTATATATATACATATATATATATGTATATATATATGTATATACATATATATATGTATACATATATATATGTATATATATATATATATGTATATATATATATATGTATATATATATATATATATATATATATATAGGGGCCCTTTCTAGCGAAAACCCATTTAAGTGCAAGAACTGCGAAAACCACTTATGTACTAGTAATAAAGGAGAGTGTGCAACATTCTAAAGCAAAATGGCATTTTTGTTATTAATGGACACCTATTTTGCTGGAAACATTTATGTAAAGGGCAAAAAGGGCATTTTAGATTATACACTCTCATTAACTGCATGCAAAAAAAACGGGATTTTATTTTAAAAATTTTCCGGTGATAATCATCACGTATCAAGTTGCATAATACAGGATCTTCTTTTTAATTTAATGTGTATAAAAACACACAGTCAATAAAAACACCTACAAACAAAAAACCCCAAACAGAACAAGATCGGCGATTCATTCCACTTGTTCTTCCATCTTATTTTTTTTTTTCAATTAACCTATTCGATCAATGTCAGGTAATATCATGAATGTTTTTTGATGATTTTTTTTTTATAATTTTATAGTGTTATGGCCGATTGATTAGGGTTTGATAATTGAAATTGAATGCATGTTTTTTAAAATTTACAATTAGGATCATAACAATAGTGTAATCATTATATACATATCATTCAATGGGGCTGTGATTATGATGTTCTTGATCTGTGAATTTTTATTTTTTTTTAATTTTCTTTTTTAGGTTATTAATTATTTAATAAATCACCATGGTTATCTAGTTTTGTAACATTGTTGTTCGAATTAAAAAGAATATAAGTAACATAATAAGGTTGTTGTTAATTTTGTTTGTTACTGTATTATTTTTTATACGAATTGGTTACTCAAACTGGTATAGGGGTTTTGATTTATGTATGATGTTTAGTTGGGTAGAATGTTATTGCTGATAAATTAGGTTTGTAGTTGTTTAGAATGGACAAACAGGGGTGTTCTTCATTGAGTCAGTAACAGGTGTGCAAGGTGTTTGGTATATGGTTTATGGTTGATGTAAAAGGTAGTAACATGATTGTTTGGTCTATTGTTTATGGTTTATGTAAAAGGTAGTAACAAGAATGTTTGGTATAAGGTGTATGTAAAAGGTGTCTAATAACAGGGGTGTTTGGATGGGCATAAATAGTAAAATAGTTGTGGCCGATGTTTATAAGATAATGTAGCAAGGGTGTTTGGATAACTGGTTTAGTAATATTTCGATGTAATCTGCATTTGGTAGTT
The DNA here is from genome assembly GCA_014162995.1 of Artemisia annua. NCBI lineage: Eukaryota > Viridiplantae > Streptophyta > Magnoliopsida > Asterales > Asteraceae > Artemisia > Artemisia annua. The sequence goes on along the minus strand of LBNU01018488.1, from coordinate 16,235 downwards.
TTAATGATGGTTTAAGGGGTGTTTGGATAAGTAGTAATCTGTGTTGTGTAGTTGTTTAGGTGCTCAGAATTTTGTTCAGTTAGTTTTAATTAGATAATTTAAACTCAGTTACGGTATAAAATTGGGTAAGTTTGGTATAAAAAGGCAAATTAGCCTATAAACTAGTTTAATCTCACTAACAGTTAAGGATAAATGTTGCATCATTCTGTTTTAAAGGTAGTAACTAGTTTAATCTCACTAACAGGCCTGGTGTGTGTTTCTGAATTCGTTGGAGGTATACAAAGATACAGCGAGCCCTTCAAGATTTTATTTACCTGTTTTTAATGTGGTAAGCTATCTAATTTACAAGTAAATAATGCTAATTTCCATACTCAAATTGTATTTTGAAAGTATAAATGTAAACAGGATAAGAAGGAATTTACTAGCGATACAAGGGCGGGATATATTGTGCTAGCTTATTTGGCAAAGGCGGAGATGTTGGCGGCTCGGGAAGGCAAACCACAAGTGCTCAACAATGTGGATATCGTAAGTACAGTACTTACGTATATATTGGTTTTTTTAATAGAGGTTGATAAAAACATGTGTTTTCTGGTCTTGATTAATAGGAACATGGGTGTTTTATGTTGATTGGTAAATAGGAACATGTTTGTTTGCTGTGTTGTTGTTATTATGAACATAGGTGTTATCTGTTGATGGTTATTAGGAACATGGGTGTTTTCTGTTGGTAGTTATTAGGTACATTTGTTAATAAGAACATGGGTGGTTTGTGATGTTGATAAATAGGAACATGGGTGTGTTTTTGTATATTGGTTTAATAAAATTACTATTAATAAGCTGTTTTTGTGAATCTTATAAATAATATAGGTTTTCATATGAGAAAATTGCAAAAATCGTCCTTGTGGTTTGGTCAAATTGCACGTTTCGTCCTTACTGTTCATTAATTGCAAAAATGGTCCGGATTTGGCACTGTTTCATTCACTTTTGGTCCTTCGGCATTGCAACCACAAGGACAAAACGTGCAATTTGGCCGAACCACAAGGACGATTTTTGCAATGCTGAAGGACCAAAAGTGAATGAAACTAATGAACAGTAAGGACGAAACGTGCAATTTGGTCAAACCACAAGGACGATTTTTGCAATTTTCTCTTTTCATACCGGTTAGTGTTGGTGAACATAAGTTTGTGGTGTGCTTCAATTTAAAGAAACCGGCAGTAACGGTGTTGGATAACAACAAAGTACATAATCCTGCCGTTACCGAATGCATGAGAGTTGCAACAATCCTGGTGTGTACATTAATTATTAAGTAATTATCATAAGTGTTGTTGATTTATGTATCATATTATAAGTATATGAATGCTTATGATTGCAGAAAAAGAAATTTGGAAACATGCTGAAAAGCAGAAATCATGAAAAATCCAGTGAAGTAGAGAAAAGTGTGATAACTCATGGGGAGTTTCGTTGGCAAACCGACAAAAGGCCAAATGACTGTGGCGTGTTCGTTATGCGGCACATGGAGGATTACATGGGGATGAATCTAGTAAGGTGGGATTGCGGATTAGAGGAAGAAGGTAGAAAGCAAACTAACCAGTTGTGAAAATTGAGAAAGAAATACGCCATTACACTAATGCTTTCAGATTGCAACTTGATTAAGGAGAAAATTGTCAGAGCGATGATGGAATTTAAAGCTGCATGTGTTGAAGCCAAGAAAAAGAAAGCTACAACAAGGCGTGTTTGAATGGAAGTATATGCATGAAACACTTTAGTGCATATATTTTATTATTTGTTAGGAATGTTTGTTTTCTGATTGATTTTGTTAGAAACATATATGCATGAACTAGTTTAATGCATATAAGTAATGACTTGTTTTTGGAAGATGTTTATGGGTTCATGGTTTACTATGTTAGAAACAAATGAAACTTTCAAATCATTGATGGTTTAAAAGATCATGGTTTTATTTCGGCAAATTTTCTTGTAGAATAAATGATTGTGAATGAAGTTGATTGCTCAGGTTGTCATACGTTTGTTTCCTGTTTGTACTTAGCATGTGAAATTATTATTAGTAAAACATATATGTTACAATTAAGCATGAATACTTAGAATGTGAAGCTATTATTAGTAAAACATGTGTGTTACAATTAATCAAATAAACATGAATACAAAGATGTTAAATAACATATATGTTATATGAATAAAAACATATATGTTATTCTAAATAGGTGATGTGATATAGACATAGAAACATGTATGTTTCTAGACTTATAAACATGTATGGTAGTAAGTAACATGAATGTTTACTGATTAAGAATATATATATGTTTATTAAGTTAGAACATGTATGTTTATTAAGTAAAAACATGTAATTTAAAAAGTTCAGGAACATAATTTGAATATAGAAAGTATCCACAAAGTCATAAATGTAAAAACATAACATATTGTATTTTGTTCATAATATTAAAAATTCATGACGTATAACGCATCGAAATAATATTCATTCATCCGCACTAGATGAATCTGGCTGGTCATCGTCATGTTGTTCCATATCTTGATCTTCGTCTTCATGTTCATCAGACTCATCTTCATGGTCTTCATCAATATCTTCTTCATCGTCAGCGTCTTCTTGGTCTTCCGAATCAGAATCTTTTTGTAAATTTACCTTCGGGTTTTTGCATGTTGCTTTATTATGTCCTAGTTGACCGCAATTACTACATTGTCGTTTTCTAAAAGGAACCTTTCTGTTTTTTCTTGCTTTCGTCTGAGCTTTTGCTTTCTCAACAGCACTTTTAAGTCGTGTAGAACCCTTGGGTCTACACTTTCTGGGATTCTTAATGTCCACTTTAGAAGGAGCAACGACACCCAAAAGATCCTCAAACAATGCATCCTTGTTTTGAGGACCATTTTGAACGGGGACATCAATCTCCAAACCTTTTACCTGTGCAAAAAGATCAGATAACTTATCGGTGTCATTTTGAACCAGATTGATTTTTTCTTCTATTGTTGACATTATTTCAGATGCTATAACCTCCGTTTCTTCAATACACGGACCATAACGGTGACGCTTATCACGTAAATGAGCAGGCAATACATTTTTCCGGAAACAGCTACTTATGTAGTTATGTGGAATGGCGTCTATTCCATGAATACGGAAAGCACAGAAAATATGTCTACACAAATAACCATGTCGGTTAAAATGACCACAAGAACAATTAAAGATACCGTCAGACAGATTAGCAGGAACCTGAAACAATAGATAAGAGCAAACTAATTAATAATCAAATAACGTAATATACGACCAGATTATTAAAAATTCATCCGTTAGTTATTGTTAAAGAACATTAATGTTAGCCAAAATATATGAATGTTGTACGCGTTATATGCTTCGTCAAAACTTGCAAATTCATCACCCTCTTTAGGCTTCTCATTGACCGGAACATCAGGAACCCAATATCTACCAACATGGGGTGTGGGAATGCACTCCGGATCAAGGTCATATATATCCACATCATTCGAATCTACACAAAAACAAACAACCAGTTACATTGTCATGTATAACAAAATAACATGCAACAACATAAAATAACACAACAACACAACAGGTGGTAAAGAAAAAAGAAACATATGAACAAACCCTATAACATTAAAATACCTGATAAAACACCAACATAGACACAATAAATAACATGCATGCACATACAATTATAACATGCGAAATAGTTGCAAAGTATCTTCTACACATGGGAAAAACAGGTTATGCAAAGTATTTGATAAACACATAAAATAATACCAATGTTCACGAGTAGAAACCCTAAAACAACATTTAATAATACCAATGTTCACGAGTAAACACATAAAACAGGTTATACGAGTAGAAACCCTAAAACCACTAAAAAAAACGATTAACACATAAAATAATACCAATGTTCACGTACATGAATGTTTCTAGCAATATATAAATTCGTGAATAACAGACAATCTAAATAATACCAATGTTCTCGTCTTGATCATGTTCCATATAATCAGAATTAAACGCTTGCTCAGTTAACACAAGTAATCTATTATTCTGTTCTTCAATGTCCCTAATTTCTTCATCTTGTTCTTGAAATATGTTTTCCATGATAAAATTTTCGAAAGCTGTAATGATGTTTAACTTGATTTAGGGTTTTTTCTACAAAGTGAATCGCAGATCTGGAAAAAAATTGAAACCGTATTGTATAAAAATTAATAAACGGTATATCAAATCAATTCCAAGTTTGTAGGGATTTCTTAATTTGAAAAAAGATCAGGATTAATGAATAAGATTAATGTTTAATGAAATATTTGGCAAATTACTAATATACCCCTACGATTTTAATTGAATAAAATAAAAGGAAATTAATTTACTAAATTCTGATTGGACAATATTAGTTCTCGCAGTTCTTGCACTTAAATGGGTTCTCGTTTGAAAGTCCAAATAGTTTAACGACGTTGTTTAATTGTATTCTCTTATCTCACCGGTATAATTTAACACTCCCCCTCAATAAATTTCTATCCACTCACCTCAGCTTATTTCTATTAATACATTAACATCTCTATGATAATATATGTGATTCAATGAGTCATACTTAAACTTCTTATTACTAAATTAATTATTACCCTTTTCTATTATATAAAAATATTACCAATGTCCTATATAATATTATATATATACTCTACCCCCTGAATTAATATATATTATTATAAATATATTATATATATATATATATATATATTTATATTATATATATATTGTGTGTGTGTGTGTACTATCATATATATTTATGTAATATATAATATATATGTGTGATTATATATATATGATATATATATATTATATATGTAATTATTAATATATATGTATATTAAATATATATGATATATATATATGTATAATGTATATATAATGTATAATAATAACTGTAATAGTCATATTTATTGATTGATAGATATATATATATGTATATATATGGTAATATATAATTATTATATATAATAATATATGTATATATATATCATATTATTGTATTATAATATATATATTAATATATATATATATTACATATACCTTTCCATATATATATATATTATATATAATATATATACTATATATATATATATTATATATATATATATATATATATATATATATATATTGTTATTGTTTTTTTCATTTTAGTTTATGTAATTAGTTACATGTAAGGTATTAAAATTGATGTTATCATAACTTTTGTATTTAAATTAGTTTATTTACATTAAAAGTTACAATTAAAATAGTCTTTTCACATGTAATCTTTTAATATTAATAAGTTACATAATTTTTTTTCCTATTTATTTGTCACTTTTGTCATATATATATAAAATTTTCCAATGGCAATTAGTTTATTTACATTAAAAGTTACAATTAAAATAGTCTTTTCACATGTAACCTTTTAATATGAATAAGTTGCGTAAATTATTTTTTGTATATTTATTTGGCACTTTTGTCATAGTGAGTTATAAAACCGTAAGGCTTTACGAACCCGTGTGTTGCATAAATTGTATCTAATGGTTGATTGTGTAATGTTTGAGATATAATTGTTTAAAAAAATGGTTTAAAATATAGGAATGAGTTTTATCATTGCAACACAAAATACAAAGGATTCGTAGCTCTATACTCACTACGCAATTAGACTTCATTATTTGATTGTATGTCTCTTTTCAAAACCTTGGAGCAACAATTCCCCACCAAACTTATTTTGTAACATATTTGTTCTGTCGAACTCTTTTTGATACTCTTGCTAAACCAAAGTCCATTTTTAATGTGAATTATGTCAATCTACTACAATAATCATCAATTAAACATAGCCCTATATGTTTAGCATTTAAAAAAAATGATTAACTCTTATTTGTTCAACAAAAATTCATATATAATGTGGTACAATACCAACTATTATTATGCTAACGATAACATTAAATTGCACTTTTGTTACATTAGTACACTAATTAGCGGCGACAAAATTTCCATCTTGCCAACCATGTTATTTGGTAATAATATAAGAATGCATAGTTCAACCTAAACCTTATTAATTGTGTCAGTGTAGACATCCTTAAATAACGAAGATGATTCTACAATTGTGTTTAAAAGACACAAAATAATATGGAAGTATTATATACAAATAAAAGATATACCACATTTTATGACCAATCTTAAAAAGATCGTGCGACTACAATTGTCAACAACCACAAAACAATTGCACAATAATATCCCTTCATCATTAAACCAAGACCATTCATATGTTTCAGTTTGTTTTAGTTTAATACATACTAACATGAAATAATATCCTTTCACTATTACAATCTACAAAACAGTACTATACTATGCCGGAAAACGAACAGGCAACCGTCACCATCATTTAAAAACAAATGGCCTACTGCGTCGCCGGAAAAACGGACGTCTTTGCCCCCCTCATAATCGCCGGAAACCGTCTGCATGCATGAAAACTGATCGGAATGATCCATTGCTACTGACGTTCTTGTTTGTCTTTGTACTTTATTTAAACATGTCAGCCCAAGAATTGAAATACGAAGCTGTAATAAAAGAGACAGTGAGATAAAACTCTAAAGTTGATGGCAACTATATAGCATAGTACTTCGTACTCGTAACATTCTGAAATCTAAAGGGGAGTCAACCATATGGAGGTAAAAGAACATGTATACATGATGTTTCACCTTAACCAATCGAGCTTGAAGTGATTTTTCAAAAGCACTGCAGGAAACAAAATTAGAAATAAGGGGAAAAATATATATTTTGACTTTACAAATTTAGATTATCGTGTAGTACTTAAGTATACATGTATATAATACTGTACGTCTACTACATATACATGCATTGTATCATGTCCTAATTCTAATTTTCATGTAGACATAGGCACATACATGATATCCATATATACATGCATACACACTTATGTATCTACATACACACGCATGTGTATGGATAAAGAGATTAAACTTAATCAAGTCCTTTTTGAATCATTTCACATCTGTAGATGGAACCGATCCTTCCCTGCCATCGCCACCTCCACCGCTAACTAATACATTCTCACACAACTCTTTATATAATGGTTTAGTATGGTTTGCTTGTAAGTTGTAAGTCATGGGAGGCAAAGAGATGAAGGGGTTATAATCTTTTGGTTTTCTTATATTAATGGTTACCTTTTAATATTTTCACTTCTTTATGATTCCACATTAACTCATAGGACTCATTACTCGGATAAATTAATTTTCATATTTTCACTTCATTTGGTGTGCAACGTCTAGGTTGTACCGTACTTTCTTTTGTGCACAAACCCTCTTGCACATTAAATTAAGGGGTTCAACTATTAGGTATAATAGATGCTCGACATGTCACTATTATCTCACGGGTAACCACCTTATATTCTGCCTATAAAAGAGAATGTCTCAAGTGAGTAAATATGATCTTTTGCATTTAATGTAATACACATTCAAATCGTATTTACTCTTCCGTAAAAACTAAGTCTCTGATTCCCTTTAGAGTGTTAGCATAATGCTTTCTTAAACACTAATTTTGGTTTGTGTTTAAGCTAAGTGAGGAGATCATCAAAACATTTTCATTCAACTAAGATTGTTATGCCGCAAACAATTTTAGTAAATCTTTTATTCATTTTTAATAAGAATTTAAACGTTAAAAATACTTGGGTAAATCTTTATTAGTTGTTTATCTTTGTTAAATGCTTTTAAACATACTTTACCAAACATAGAATTGCTTAACTAACTTAAGTTATTCTTTGTAACCAATAAAAAGAGTACAAAAATATAACCATAACAAACATGCATAAAACTAGGTAGTTTTGCTCATGTATAGAGCTATATTTGAACGCATATCCAATGAGGTCGTTATAGGACAATTCATGTGGGGTATTTTTGTTTGAAAATGTTTAAGTTAAATTACGGTTTGACAGTCGAGACTCCTTTAAAAGATGTTATTGGAGAAACAAAACTCAAATGAGTCACATGGCATTGCAATCGAAATGATGATGGTTCAAAGCCTTTCTAAATTTTATCGGTGGTGTATGTGGCTTGGCTATTACATCCAAATTTGATGATACGAAACTAAAAGTGTTTAGAAGAAATGAACACATGCATCCACCACCAAAAACGGCCCAGTAGTCAGAGATTCGTATGTCTTAAACATCTTATGTCCAACCTCGCTAGATACGCATTTTGAAGGTGATCAAGGAAAAAGTCGGAAATAGACAGATAGTCACAGGGATACCTGGTAAGGTCGTGTGAAGACTAATCATGAATATGTAATATGTAATTTCTCAATTTACCTTTTTCCCAGAACAAAGTTAAATGAACAAACAAAATACAATTCAGATTAAAAATAAAATAAAAAATATATGCGAGTATTATTTTTTTTTGCTATAGGAAGAACCCATTGAGATCTTTAACATAAGTGCAACAAACAGCAAAACTTATTGATATCGTGCTGAAAATGGGAATAATCATGCATGTTGGTCACAATAACTCAAGGTTTAGTGACAACCCATGAATAATTTGTCATCGAAGAGCTTTGAAGAGCCAACTTCTTATCGAGAGGAAAAAAGAAAGGGTACAATTCATATCTAACATAGCAACTGCTATATATGATTCTACACCCCTTCTTATCATTACAATAAGTGGGAAAATTACCAACAGCGATCGCTAAACACTGCCTACATGAAAGTTGTGACAAGTCTTCGGTACATTGAGACAATGCATAAAGAGTCTGAAAATCCGACAACTTAGTCTCCCCTTTACTGAGCCCTTTACTACCTGGAGCCGCCGCTAACATATTAATCCGATACATAAGTGCCCCTAGTGATTTATTAAAAGTTTTCGGGTCTGTCACATTTTCTACATTCCAATAAAAAGTCCCGTACCCCGTGTCAACATTTCCAATAAAATTTTCTTTGTTGTACCTTAACCAACAGTACTCATACCATATTCTAGCATCGACTCGGTTTGGACACATTTTTCGGATTTCTTTTGATGCATTACGGATGCAAGAGGAGCAGTCTTCGATCGAGACATCTCTTCGGCATTGGGCTAGCCCAAAGACTTGGGCTTTGCCCCTGCCCACTGAGGTTGCATCATAGCCAGATTGGGAAGTGGCTTGGACTAGTTTNAACAGTACTCATACCATATTCTAGCATCGACTCGGTTTGGACACATTTTTCGGATTTCTTTTGATGCATTACGGATGCAAGAGGAGCAGTCTTCGATCGAGACATCTCTTCGGCATTGGGCTAGCCCAAAGACTTGGGCTTTGCCCCTGCCCACTGAGGTTGCATCATAGCCAGATTGGGAAGTGGCTTGGACTAGTTTGGTTAAGAGTGAATCAATGTTTTTGGTTATTTCGGTTGTGGTTTTATTTGAGTTCTCGTTACAAACTTGCGCAGATGGGTCTGTTGATTCTACATACAGAATGCATAGAGCAAAGATGAGGAGATAATGTTTGAGAAATGTCATTTTATTATTGGGTGTTTGTCCAATGTACCATATTGTTTGTTTATATATAGGATGATTGGCAAGATTTTCAAAAGGTCTCAATTTCAAGTTGTGATGACAATTGACAAATGTGCTGTCGTGTTTTGTTTGTTATCCTTTTTTAATATATGTTGGTCAAATATATTGATTTAAATACATGTAAAACACTAGAAGTGTTCTTGTTCATGACCAGGTTAAATATACTGGCTTTTTTTTTTTGAACAGGGTTAAATATACTGGCTACTATCTATCTATTCCGTATATATATACTAGGAAAACTAAAAGTTGAGTGTTATGTGTGGATTTTTGATGTGTTTTGGTTCAACGATACACTCCAACGAATTCAATTTTAAAAGGTAGCTAGTTGGCTTATGAGTTTATAAACCGAACATATATAACCTAAACAAACACCCCATAGGTATTAATGTACTATGTACGTGTATATTAGATCGATCACGTTAATCTAGAGACACGAAAATCGTTGTGTTTTGGTTTGTTGTTTTCTTATTATATGTGGATCATTCTTTAAAACTTTTAGTTTAATTTGTAGTGTTGTATAGTTTATACGAAAATCATTAATATACTGAATTTAAATTTAAATATCACTAAAGGACCCAACAATTGTAAGTTAGAATTAATGTTGCTTTTGTTCAGAAAACTACGTTTTGGATTTGCAAGCGGGATATGCTGCTGGATTTGACTAAACTCAGTGAGTTGACCTTTTAAAGTCGATAGTTGAATTTGTCAATCTATTTGTTATGTCGGTTTTGAACTGTTGAATTTTCACGAGTTGAAGTTTACAATAAGAGAAGTTAACTACAAGGAATGAGACATGTAAGGCTAGCGGTAATAAGAGATCACCAAAACTAATATCATCACGGTCAGTTTAGCGTTTCGTCAGTTTTTCTTTTCACAACTAATATCACCACTATCGGTTTCTGTTTTGTGTCTTGTACAAGCATATGGTAACTATTTTAATCAGGTCTGTGCAAATTGAGTGATCTCACAAATACAAGCATATGGTAACTATTTTAATCACGTCTGTGCAAATTGAGTGATCTCACAAATATAACCCCATTTGAGTGATACTGTGTGAATTATAATACTATTCCCATTCGTGAGGTGTTCTGTTTATGTATCGGTTCCTGAAAAGATTTTTTGACTTGACCGACTTATGATGCATTATCATGTCAGGAGAGTATCCCTCTGGATGGAATTTGTGGTTGTTGACGAGATGATGTAGTTTCATGTGGTATAGAAAAGCACCTATAAAAAAACTCAAAAAAAGTACAAGATTTGGTATAAAGGTATGAACAGTTGTCATCACTATTTTCTAAAGCGGGATTAGACACATTCTAATATTAGAAGCATTTAATGCATTAAGATGATATTGTACTCTATAGTTAGATGCTGGATACATCCCTATTAAGGTAACTAAATACTATTCTGCCTATAAAAGAGAATGGCTCAAGGGAGTAAATGCGATCTTTTGCAATTAATGTGTTACACATTCAAAAGAGTATTTACTCTTCCGTAAGAACTAAGTACGTCCCTGAATCCAATCAAAGTTTTAGCATAGTTCTTTGGTTTGTGTTTAAGCAAAGTGAGGAGATCACCAAAGCATTATCATTTAACTTAGATTGTTATTCTGCAGACATCTTAATAAATTCTTTGATTTAAATGTTGAAAATATTTGCATAATCCTTTATTAGTTCTTTATCTTTGTTAAACGCTTTTAAATATACTTTAAGAAGCATGCAAATTGCTTAGAACTTAAGTTATTCTTTGTAACCAATTAAAAATGTACCACATATACTCGGAGCAAACATGCATAAAACTATTTTTGATACTCTCTAGAGCCTATATTTGGACGCATATACTGTAAATTAAAAACAGAAAAGTCAAGTTTACTGAGTGAGGTCTTTGTTGGACAATTCATGTGGTGTATTTTTGTGTCAAAATGTCAAAATTAGATTATGGTTGAGAGTTGTGATTCCTTTAAAAGATGTTCGTGGCTTGGCTATTACATCCGAATTTGATTACGAAACTAAAGAGCGTTTAGAAAAAATGAACTCATCCACCACCAAAAATGGCCCAGTAGTCAATGATTTGTATGTCTTAAACATCTTATGTCCAACGTCACTAGATACGCATTTGAAGGTGATCAAGGAAGAAGTCGGAAATGGTCACGAGGATACCTGATAAGGCCGCGTAAAGACTAATCCTGAATATGTAATATGTAATTCCTCTGTTTACCCTTTTTCTAGAACAAAGTTAAATGAACAACCAACATACACTTCAGACAGAAATATATATATATAGGCGAGTATTATTTATTTGCTACAGAAAGACCTCATTGAGATCTTTAACATAAGTACAACAAAAGCATAAACTTATTTATATCGTGCCGAAAATGGGAATAACCATGCATGTTGGTCACTAAAACTCAAGGCTTAGTGACAACCCATGAATAATTTGTCATCGAAGAGCTTTCAAGAGCCAACTTCTTTTCGAGAGGAAAAAAGAAAGGGTACAATTCATATCTAACATAGCAACTGCTATATATGATTCTACACCCCTTCTTAGCATTACAATAAGTCGGAAAATTACCAACAGCGGTCGCTAAACACTGCCTACACGAAAGTTGTGACAAGTCTTCGGTACATTGAGACAATGCATAAAGAGTCTGAAAATCCGACAACTTAGTCTCCCCTTTACCGAGCCCTTTACTACCTGGAGCCGCCGCTAACATATTAATCTGATACATGAGTGCCCCTAGTGATTCATTAAAAGTTTTCGGGTCTGTCACATTTTCAACATTCCAATAAAAAGTCCCGTACCCCGTGTCAACATTTCCAATAAAATTTTCGGTGTTGTACCTTAACCAACAGTATTCGTACCATATTCTAGCATCGACTCGGTTTGGGCACATTTTTTGGATTTCTTGTGATGCATTACGGATGCAAGAGGAGCAGTCTTCGGTCGAGACATCTCTTCGGCATTGGGCTAGCCCAAAGACTTGGGCTTTGCCCGTGCCCACTGAGGTTGCATCATAGCCTGATTGGGAGGTGACTTGGACTAGTTTGGTTAAGAGTGAATCAATGTTTTTTGTTATTTCGGTTGTGGTTTTATTTGAGTTCTCGTTACAAACTTGCGCAGATGGGTCTGTTGATTCTACATACAGAATGCATAGAGCAAAGATGAGGAGATAATGTTTGATAAATGCCATTTTAATATTGGATGTTTGTGTAATATAATGTACCATATTGTTTGTTTATATAGAGGATGATTGGCAAGATTTTCAAAACGTCTCAATTTCAACTTGTTTTGACAATTGACCAATGTGCTGTCGTGTTTAGTTTGTCATCCTTTTTTTATACGGAGTATGTGTTAGTCAAATTTATTGATTTAAATACATGCAAAACACTAGAAGTGTTCTTCCTCATGACCAGGTTAATTATACTGGCTACTATCTATCTATTGCGTATATATATACTAGGAAAACTAAAAGTTGAGTACTATGTGTGGATTTTTGATGTGTTTTGGTTCAACGATACACTCCAAGGAATTCAATTTTAAAAGGTAGTTGGCTTATGAGTTTATAAACCGAACATATATAACCTAAACAAACACCCCATAGGTATTAATGTACTATGTACGTGTATATTAGATCGATCACGTTAATCTAGAGACACGAAAATCGTTGTGTTTTTGTTTGTTGTTTTCTTATTATATGTGGATCATTCTTTAAAACTTTTAGTTTAATTTGTAGTGTTGTATAGTTTATACGAAAATCATTAATATACTGAATTTAAATTTAAATATCACTAAAGGACCCAACAATTGTAAGTTAGAATTAATGTTGCTTTTGTTCAGAAAACTACGTTTTGGATTTGCAAGCGGGATATGCTGCTGGATTTGACTAAACTCAGTGAGTTGACATTTTAAAGTCGATAGTTGAATTTGTCAATCTATTTGTTATGTCGGTTTTGAACTGTTGAATTTTCACGAGTTGAAGTTTACAATAAGAGAAGTTAACTAGAAGGAATGAGACATGTAAGGCTAGCGGTAATAAGAGATCACCAAAACTAATATCATCACGGTCAGTTTAGCGTTTCGTCAGTTTTTCTTTTCGCAACTAATATCACCACTATCGGTTTCTGTTTTGTGTCTTGTACAAGCATATGGTAACTATTTTAATCACGTTTGTGCAAATTGAGTGATCTCACAAATACAAGCATATGGTAACTATTTTAATCACGTCTGTGCAAATTGAGTGATCTCACAAATATAACCCCATTTGAGTGATACTGTGTGAATTATAATACTATTCCCATTCGTGAGGTGTTTTGGTTATGTATCGGTTCCTGAAAAGATTTTTTGACTTGACCGACTTATGATGCATTATCATGTGAGGAGAGTATCCTAAGTTATGAGGTTTGCCCTTCCTTAGTCTTTCTTTGAAGAAGCTTTTCGCACGTTCATCCAAGTCTGTAATCCAAGGATATGCATCTACATTATACAATTTTGGTTTCAACGGCACTTTAACGAACTTCTTAGCCAATACACCTTCTTCCATAAATCTTCCCGGATAATCCTCAAACAAAACATTTCTTTAAGCTGATGGTTTTATTTGTCTTGACCGCTTAGGAGGTATAATAGATCATAGTTGATATAGTCTTTAGGTTCTGGAAACTTGTAGTTTTTGAGGATCGGTTACAGGTGGGGATACCAGGAGCTCCTCTGTCTGATCTGAATATATCTCTGGCAGTGACCCGGTCAAAGTGCTCTGGTTTCAATGGTTCTCATGTAGATGAGGCTTTGAACATGTCTACAATCTGTTGATTATTGTATCTTATGTTGATTGTTCTTTTACGGTTCAGCTTGTAGGAGATTTGTTGAAACACTTGTTCAGCTCCTTTATCTAACTTCTTATGTATCTTCAACAACAATATGTGCAGATGAAGTAGATACTCCCTCAGGCTTTTCAACGGTTGATTTCTCCTTCTGCGCTTCCATAACCACTTCCTCTGTTTCCTTCATATTGTTATGCGTACCCTACTCTTGTGCTATTTCCCCTTCTTCCAATCCCAAATCTGCCCAAGCCTCTTCAACTGTTCGACTGTCACCTTCCTTCTCAATGTCTTCCAAAATGTCTTTCGGGTTCTCACTGTCTGAAATATGCTCTTCAACATCTTCGACTAGTCTTGTAGAACTGGATGGAATTTGTGGTTGTTGACGAGATGATGTAGTTTCATGTGGTATAGAAAAGCACCTATAAAAAAACTCAAAAAAAGTACAAGATTTGGTATAAAAGTATGAACAGTTGTCATCACTATTTTTTAAAGTGGGATTAGACACATTCTAATAATAGAAGCATTTAATGCATTAAGATGATATTGTACTCTATAGTTAGATGCTGGATACATCTCTATTAAGGTAACTACCTTGTATTCTGCTTATAAAAGAGAATGGCTTAAGGGAGTAAATGCGATCTTTTGCAATTAATGTGTTACACATTCAAAAGAGTATTTACTCTTCCGTAAGAACTAAGTACGTCCCTGAATCCAATCAAAGGTTTAGCATAGTTCTTTGGTTTGTGTTTAAGCAAAGTGAGGAGATCACCAAAGCATTATCATTTAACTTAGATTGTTATTCTGCAAACATCTTAATAAATTCTTTGATTTAAATGTTGAAAATATTTGCATAATCCTTTATTAGTTCTTTATCTTTGTTAAACGCTTTTAAATATACTTTAAGAAGCATGAAAATTGCTTAAAACTTAAGTTATTCTTTGTAACCAATTAAAAATGTACCACATATACTCGGAGCAAACATGCATAAAACTATTTTTGATACTCTATAGAGCTATATTTGGACGCATATACTGTAAATTAAAAACAGAAAAATCAAGTTTACTGAGTGAGGT
Source organism: Artemisia annua (assembly GCA_014162995.1). Taxonomy (NCBI): domain Eukaryota; kingdom Viridiplantae; phylum Streptophyta; class Magnoliopsida; order Asterales; family Asteraceae; genus Artemisia; species Artemisia annua. The sequence continues at coordinate 763 of LBNU01018488.1, read as the reverse complement.
CTTTGTTGGATAATTCATGTGGTGTATTTTTGTGTCAAAATGTCAAAATTAGATTATGGTTGAGAGTTGTGACTCCTTTAAAAGATGTTCGTGGCTTGGCTATTACATCCGAATTTGATGATACGAAACTAAAGAGCGTTTAGAAAAAATGAACTCATCCACCACCAAAAATGGCTCAGTAGTCAATGATTTGTATGTCTTAAACATCTTATGTCCAACGTCACTAGCTACGCATTTGAAGGTGATCAAGGAAGAAGTCGGAAATGGTCACGAGGATACCTGATAAGGCCGCGTACAGACTAATCCTGAATATGTAATATGTAATTCCTCTGTTTACCCTTTTTCTAGAACAAAGTTAAATGAACAACCAACATACACTTCAGACAGAAAAATATATATATAGGTGATGACGTATAGTCTACACCGGGTCACGGACCCGCTCGGTAAACAATACCGATGCGATAGCCCACAATGCGTGGGCCGTAATACATGTAAATGCGTAGCTCTGGCCCACGAGGCCCAAAAGCCCAATACGTATTTATGGAACGGATTGATGATATCTTCTAAACTAGGAGGATATTTACCAAATATTCGATATAGGCGGACACGCCTTGGAGTAAGGAACAAGTAACCCTTATCGGTTACACGCCTATAAATAGAGGGGACCCTATCCCTCGCAAAGGTACGATTCAATACGTAATTCCAACTCTTAAACCCTAAAACTACGATTACTTACTCTCACGCCGGAGGATAATCGGGGGAA
>LBNU01018485.1:3358-50715 GCA_014162995.1 Artemisia annua | reverse complement strand
TTGTGTAGTTGTGCTTGAATGAATTGTACTTTAAGCTTATACACTTGTAAGGCTTAAAATTAAGTATACTATTTTTAGAAGTGGTTTATGCATTATAAGATAGTAAGATAACATAAATTAAGTATCAAGTACTTTAGTATAATTGTTGATTTGCTTTAATACTTAAATTTTTTTTAAGATTTTGATTGTTGATTGACAAACCGCGTATATAAGATCAGTTTCATACACGATGATGGTATTCTTAGGATATCAACTTGGTTCGATGCTCTCTTCTACATACACCATATGTGATTAAAAAGATCTTTATCAAACCATAGCATGTTCTCGATTTTGGTTTGTCAACAACTCTTTGATAAGTTATTGCAATGGGTCTTTAGGTTGGATAAGTTACGTGCTATTAAGCTATCAATTAATAAGCTTACCATGTTTGTTCATGTATGTTTAAGATAGCTATTTGCTATTTGTTGAATACAAAGGTGGCGCGGATAAATTGGAGAAGCAAAAATTAGTTACATCATGAATCAAATATTAATATACTTCTTGCTAATCTTCTTGGTGCTCCAAAATGTCTAACTTTGACGTCACTTTAACATATACTTTTTTATTTTTGCTAAGTATTTATATTCTGTAACAGCACAACTATTTTGAGTTTGGTGTTGTCATGGTTTTTCAATATAGAACAAATATACTAAATTCACATTTAGGTTCGAAGGCCGAGACCCGTTTATATGCATTGTCTTATAGCTACATTATTTATTATGAGGGAATTACATATATATTCCTACAAAGGTGAATAATTGCATATATATTTTTGGTACAAGTTTTTGATATACATCATACAATGAAAACCACGACAATCCATATTACTTAATGACAAATGACGTAACAATGACATCAATATCGTGTGATTAGTTTTAACGGCGTTAACATAGTTTGATTAATTATAAATATCAACTAATTTAAACCTTTTTTACATTATCACAATGTCTGATACTTACATTACTATACAATCTTGACATACACTATTACAAGTCAGTCTATTGTAATTCATCATCCATGTTTGTTACACACATCTATTAAGTATCTAATACTTATGTTATTGTACCACTCCGATCAATCATATTACTTACTCACATATTTTCAGCAATCGCTCATTTATCTGTTAAATGTCTTTACATAATATGTTCTCTTTCACTTTTACTAATTTTCATTTAATACCGTTAATTCACGGGTCAATAAACTAGTGTACGTAAATAGACAAGTATTCACCATGTACATGACATCATGATGACTCATTATCGAATAGTATCAAAATAATGATGTTGTCAATAATAATTATAATTAGTGATTGATGATGACCTCCGCTGTATTAATTATTTGTCGCACTAATGAGATCATTACCTTTGATACTGATCCTTTTGAATATGAGTATTATTTTCCTATGGGTCAACAAAAAGATGCGTACATTTTTAACCTCCATAGTTAAAAGTGGAGATTAGCTCCAGTCAAACATTATAAAAATCATTTGGTATTGAATGGTATATATAGTAAGCATGGTATATGCTAGACAGTAACGTAAGAGTATTAGACAATATATTATTAGTTTCCCCAAGTCCCAGCGAGTTTAAGGTTTTAGGTTATCACAATCAGAGAGGGTCTGATCGTCAGACCTAGTCGGCCTCAATGAACCGCCTCAAGCCACCACATTAAATCTTCCCCTAATTCAATCTATTTTCAAACCCTAGTCGACACCATGAGCCGTTGTCATACTCTCCTCAAACAAAAGAAAAAAGATTTTACCCAAATTTTGGCCAAATCTGTGTTTTACTCATCACTTGTTATCGGACGCCATCAATACTATTGGTCTATTGCATAAACTAGAAAGAACATAACATAAATTAAGTATCAAGTACTTTAGTATAATTGTTGATTTGCTTTAATACTTAAATTTTTTTAAGATTTTGATTGTTGATTGACAAACCGCGTATATAAGATCAGTTTCATACACGATGATGGTATTCTTAGGATATCAACTTGGTTCGATGCTCTCTTCTACATACACCATATGTGATTAAAAAGATCTTTATCTTACAAAGTGTTCTCAATTTTGGTTTGTCAACAACTCTTTGATAAGTTATTGCAATGGGTCTTTAGGTTGGATAAGTTACGTGCTATTAAGCTATCAATTAATAAGCTTACCATGTTTGTTCATGTATGTTTAAGATATTTGCTATTTGTTGAATACAAAGGTGGCGCGGATAAATTGGAGAAGCAAAAATTAGTTACATCATGAATCAAATATTAATATACTTCTTGCTAATCTTCTTGGTGCTCCAAAATGTCTAACTTTGACGTCACTTTAACATATACTTTTTTATTTTTGCTAAGTATTTATATTCTGTAAAAGCACAACTATTTTGAGTTTGTTGTCATGGTTTTTCAATATAGAACAAATATACTAAATTCACATTTAGGTTCGAAGGCCGAGACCCGTTTATATGCATTGTCTTATAGCTACATTATTTATTATGAGGGAATTACATATATATTCCTACAAAGGTGAATAATTGCATATATATTTTTGGTACAAGTTTTTGATATACATCATACAATGAAAACCACGACAAACCATATTACTTAATGACAAATGACGTAACAATGACATCAATATCGTGTGATTTGTTAGAGAATAAGTTGGCCTAAACCCGACTTATGGGTTAGGTCCATTAGGGTTTCTTTACTATACAATAGTAACGGCGTTAACATAGTTTGATTAATTATAAATATCAACTAATTTAAACCTTTTTTACATATTACTATACAATTTTGACATACACTGTTACAAGTCCGTCTATTGTAATTCATCATCCATGTTTGTTACACACATCTATTAAGTATCTAATACTTATATTATTGTACCACTCCGATCAATCATATTACTTACTCGCATATTTTCAGCAATCGCTCATTTATCTGTTAAATGTCTTTACATAATATGTTCTCTATCACTTTTACTAATTTTCATTTAATACCGTTAATTCACGGGTCAATAAACTAGTGTACGTAAATAGACAAGTATTCACCATGTACATGACATCATGATGACTCATTATCGAATAGTATCAAAATAATGATGTTGTCAATAATAATTAGTGATTGATGATGACCTCCACTGTATTAATTATTTGTCGCACTAATGAGATCATTACCTTTGATACTGATCCTTTTGAGTTTCCCCAAGTCCCAGCGAGCTTAAGGTTTTAGGTTATCATAATCAGAGCGGGTCTGATCGTCAGACCTAGTCGGCCTCAATGAACCGCCTCAAGCCACCACATTAAATCTTCCCCTAATTCAATCTATTTTCAAACCCTAGTCGACACCATGAGCCGTTGTCATACTCTCCTCAAACAAAAGAAAAAAGATTACCCAAATTTTGGCCAAATCTGTGTTTTACTCATCACTTGTTATCGGACGCCATTAATACTATTGGTCTATTGCATAAACTAGAAAGAACCCACCCCGTCCCACCCGCTGCCAGAAGTCGGCTACCGCATAAACATCAATACATTGCATAAATCTTGTGAACTTGGAAGACTCGGGAACAAAAATCAATATCGTGATTCTAGATAACTGAGTCGATGATAATCTGAAGAAAATCCATGGTAAGCCTAGGTGAACCCATGGACCAAGCTAAGAATTATTCAAGGTTTTTTGTTTCTGAAAATAGCCACGCATCACCTGGTCCAAGCTAAGAATTATTTGAACTACCAAAATCCATGGTAAGCCTAGGTGAACCCATGGACCAAGCTAAGAATTATTTAAGGTTTTCTGTTTCTGAAAATAGCCACGCATCAACTGGTCCAAGCTAAGCCTAGGTGAAACCATGGACCACGTTCCCAAAGGTGAGTTAGCCAGTCGACAGATGCTTTAGTTCCAGTAAAATTGGAATCATTAAACAAAGGCAAATCAAATGAACAACTTATCATGTATACTAGTCATAAGGTACTAAATACTTATGTCACTTGAGTCATTTGGTTATATGCAAATACACAAAGATGACTCGTACAAGTATTGATCTAAACACATTTTGACATAAATGAGAAGGTCTTCAGGCAGTGTACCAGGTTAAACGGTTCATAGCCAAAGTTGGTATTCTGTGTATCAAAGCCTGGTTTCTCTGTCTCGCAGTTTCATAGGATGACCAAACGAACTGCATCTACTGGAGAGTCGAGACTTGCTAGTAATGGTGATGCACAATGAAAACAAGTTCTTCATGAGGTTTACATTTCCATCGTAGCTTTCTGACCCTCGATATTAAGCTGCTATTCTGTCTTGAACGTGTAATGTATTACCTCCAGCCCTGACTGCATTAGCAAGTGGATTATATTAAAAGATCAAGTTTTTTACTTAATTAATTATTTTAAATCTGATCTAGCCCAATCCCAGAACCTAGAAAAAAAATAGTATACCTCGCTTCTTCAGTTTCTTTCTGAAGCTTCTCTTCCTGCTAAACGCCTTTTCCTGCAGCCAAAGAAAAGGTTATAAAACTAAAGAGGGGGGGAGCCATTAAGTATAAACTACGAGCTATCATAGTATTCTCTCTGTCGCAAATACTGAATGACCACATATAGATTAATGCAATGGCTGCAAGTTCAAAACTTCAAATATCTAAAATACCCTCCAATGGTAACAGAATATATAGAATCTTGTGGACAAAAGATGAATGCTACCGCTATTTTATAATGAATATCACCACGGATAGATGTGGTTCTGAATTATAACATTTCATAAAAGGAAAAACCGTTGCTTCATGCAGGGATGCAGGAAGTATATAACAATGTTAAATGGGTCTCAACATGAAAAGCATAAGCATACTTACCACTGGCTCACATAGCTTCCCAGCTTGACGAACTGCAGAAACAAGATCACGGTTTGATTCATTGTACATACTTGTAACAAGGCCTGGCTGCCCTGCTCTGGCGGTACGACCCACCCTGTGCAAGAAATCTACAGCAGACGTGGCAAATTCTGCCTGCAATCAAACAGAAAACATCAAAAATCAGATCCCTTAATGAACATTAAATTGTACAATTATAAATAAAATCAACTAAACGGAAACAATTTTTTTTAAGGTTTCAAGAACCTGTATAACATGCGAAACATTTGGAATGTCAGTGCCACGAGCAGCAGCATCGGTGCACACAAAAATGCCGCCTTTTTCTTGAAAATCAACTAAATTCCTTGTACGTTCTTCTAAAGAGCTCTCACTATGATAACAGTAACATTCAATACCTGCTCCTTGTAGCACCGTGGCAATAGCTTCTACAGCCTCAACTGTATTTGCAAACACCATTGTTCTACTCACCCCATTATCAGAACTTAACAGCTTTGTATGGTTTACAGCATCTATAAGTACATCCACTTGTGTATCAACTGTAACTTCAACCCACTTCTGCTCTAATCTGGGATTATGACGATGAAGATAAAGTCCGCTAACCCATTTGGCTTCTGGAAACAGCCGCTTCAATTCACCTCCAGCAGTTCTTTTTCCATTCTCAGGAAGTGTTGCTGCAACAAAAATGTATTGCTTACTTCGCTCATATATCTCTCTTGCCCTTCTCCAGTCTCTTTTCTTCACAATAACCGGTTCAGCTTCTTCTAAAGACTTTCCAACATCAGTTTCGTCCTCACTCTCTTCATCGTCTGCCACAATTGAATCCGCTTCTATGTCTTCATTGTTCTCTAAAACAGACTCCATATCCACTAGCTTCTCGGACGGTGAGTTCTTTGACCGTGACAATACTTTTTCATCAAAACGGAACATGTTTATAAGGCGAATAACTTGGTTTTGGAAACTCCCACATAGAAGCATATCCGCCTCATCAAAAACCTACAAATCAATTTTATTAAGATTCAACACAATTAACTTATGAACCATTACACTACATCAAGTACCTAAAATCAGAACATTACCACATGCTTAACATCACGAATAAACTCAGCACGCCGCCTTCTTTCTGGATCAATAGCATGAAGATAGTTCAAAAGAGCTGCAGGCGTCGACACAATTATATTCGGTTTATTAATCGGCCATCCCTACACATCATAAAAAAACACTACACCATATTAAAAAATCGCAAACTCTATACCGCTTCAACTAACAGTAAGGCATTTAAAATCACCTGTCGTCCGCACACAGCAGCAACACGAAGAAGCGGCTCACCGTTATCATCACAAATGCAGTTAGCCATTCTCACAACTTGCTCACATAGCATAACATTAGGACAAAGAACAAGCGACATGCGATGAGACCGAGACCGCTCCTCATTTACATCATTCGTAGTTGTTGTAGTTAACAGATTATGGAACAAAGGAACAAGATAAGCATGTGTTTTACCACTACCAGTCTCAGCAGCAACCACAACATCATTTCCATCAAGTATACTTGGTACACAACCAGCCTACATCATTTACATTAATACATCACTACTTAAACATTAAGATAACTAGTTCAAAATGCATCTAACTCGTCATATTTCTTTAGTGTTATATTTTTATTATAAAATACACAAACTTTCTAATCTATTCCCTATTGTGGGTATGTTTGGCAAAACTAGATGTCGCAGTTAGTAGTATCAACTTCATAATTCAACCAATCAAAAAAGACTTTAGCGGTGGAAAATGCGCTTAGTGGGTTTTCCTAAAACTTTGTGCATTTTCAAAGTGGACACTTATTACGGGACGAGTTTGTTTTATAAAAGTGTTTGGTAAGCAGTTGTCTAAGTGATTATAAAGGAGTAAAGTGACGTAAAAGGTAAACGCTAACGCTAAAGCTTCTACAGTTAGCGTTTTTCGACATAAGCAAAACACTACACGCTCCTAAATACTCTTAAGCTCCTTGCCAAACATACCAATACTAAATGACTGGTGCCACGTCAGCAACAGCACAAAAAAATCGTTAATTCTATAAATACAAAAAAATATTATAAAATGATTATTACTTGAATAAGTGAAGGACGATTGAGGTTGATGGAAGACAAGGCTCTAGATAACTGATCCACAACTCCTAAAGAACTCCATGTAACACTTTCATTGGAAAAGAAGGTGTCTGTGGTTTGGTTTTTATCGGCGGCGGTGACGGCGGCGGTGGTGAAGGAGCGGCGGTGGAACGACGGCGGCGGTGATGAAAAGAGGATGAATTTGGGGGAAGATATTGAGGTTAATTTGCAGAAGTTAAGGATTGGAAATGAACGTTGAAGAATCATTGGATTTGGGTTTTTTTGTGTTTTGTTGTTAGAGATGAGATTATGTTTTAGGGGTTTTGTTGGGGTTTTTGTTGATGAGGTCTTTCTTTGCACATTTAACCTTTTTCAAGGGGCCATCTTTGTAAATTCCCAACCTTTGTAAATTGACTTGAAAATTACACGGTTGGTTCGAGCTCAACTCGATATCTCGACGAGTTTTAATCATTCAGGCTGAACAAGTGATGGAGTCATAAAATTTAATCGAAAGGAGCAACAATCGACGAGAATGATTCAATAACGGGCCGAACATTTCATAGTAAATTTCAAAATGGTTTGGGTTGGGTCGGGGGTCGGAGGTCGGGGGTCGGTTACATTAAATGCATAAAACACTCCTTTTTAACACTAACTAAATGAGCAATGTACATCACATGATAAAGCAATTTCATCGAGTTCATTTTAAATAAGATCAACTCGACTTGTAATCTATATTCACTTATCAAACGCGCAACAAAAAATAGAAAACATAAGAGCTAAGAGTGTCTAAACTTCTATCGAGTAATTATATCATTATAAATCGTTCATACATGCTCGTAAATTAAAAACATTGAATGTTTTTGTTAGAACATTAAAACCCCGTATGTATAAATTTATTATTGACCATTATTTATAATAGTGAAAACCCTATATACCCTAAACCCATAAACCGGGCTTGTACCTATTCCTCTAATACTCTCTCACAGTCCGAGCGGAGAAATCGTGAAAGCTGGGAATGGAGAAGTAAACAAGACAAGAAAAAAACATTAACATAATAAAAACATAACTTTAGTCGACTGGTAACAAAAACCGTACCAACGGTCGACTTTGGGGACTGGTACCAACGGTCGACTTTGTGGACTGGCACCAATGGTCAACTTTAGTCAACTGGTAACAAAGCCGTAAAAACAATCGACTAACAAACAAACAATAAAACAACTATAATNCAACAATAAAACAAAAACAAAAACATGAATCCTCAATAAAGATTCTTAAACCTTAAAAACCCATTAAACCATGACATCAATAACTCATCTAAATTATTATTCTTCTTTGTCGTATTAATATTAACAACCATCACTTTGAGAAGAAGATTCAAAGATCGTCAATAACTTTAAGAAAAGCCTCCTGAGTATCCAATCCCTTTGGACTTGTAGTGAGCCGTTGCGCTCAGCAACTTCTTCATATTCTTCTTCTCCACATTGGATTTTGATTCTCTACTGATTCCTTGCATCTTGCGCTTGGTTTGGATTTTTAAACCCCAAAACTGTTGAAGGATTTAGATATGGGAAGGGTTTTGAAGATAAAGATTTGGTATGATAGAAAATAAATTGGTTTTTTAAATCGATAATTGAGGGGTTAGGGTTTGATGGGTGGTTTAAAGGAGGCGGCTCAACTTAGCCACCTATGTCTGAGGCCTGAGGATGAGACCCGTTTTGATAACATGTTAGACATTGAATACAACTTTATTATTGATCGATATAAATTACAACCCTAATGGAACCTAACCCCACACCGGGCTTGGGCCATATTTATCATCTAATAAAATATAGTTTTTGTTTAACATAAGTGAACATCGCAAATTATTGCGTACTATCAACATACTACATGAGTACACGTGCATAGCAATGAGATTTTATAGCGGCAGATAATTATGAGTTATAAACAAAAAATAATAAAAATTTAAGAATTTAAGGATCAAATACTATTTAAACTGAATGTAAATAATATTGATTAGGGGTCTAAACGAAAATCTTTTATATAATAACACAAAACCCCAAGTGGGGACTTTAAAAAAAGATTATTTCCTTATTAGGTAATATATTAATTATTATTTTTTAATTTACAAATTTATAAATTCGTTTTGCTGATATACTACATAAGTAGAAGATAAATACAAAAAATATAGATAATATGCAACTAACAATACGATTTTTAAAATTATTATCTTTAATAATAAAAAAGTATAATTAAATTAAAACTAATAAATCAAACAAAATAAAGATTAAATTATTTGTTTTTAAATAAATAAAAATATATCAGTCAAAAAACTTTTAAAGAAACCCGCGCGTGCGTGGGTATTATAACTAGTAATATGATATAAGATCATTTGAGGACCAAACTTTTTTTACATACTAAGGGACTAATCTCCATCCTCCATCATCCATCCATCTTTATTTGATCTAATAGATGAGATTAATCACAAAACACCTAACGAACTCCATGTAACATTTTCATTGGAGAAGAAGGTTTCGGTGGTTTGGTTTTTATCGGCGGCGGTGACGGCGGTGGTGGTGAAGGAGCGGCGGGCACGGTGGTGGAACGACGGCGGCGGTGATGAAAAGAGGATGAATTTGGGGGAAGATATTGAGGTTAATTTGCAGAAGTTAAGGATTGGAAATGAACGTTGAAGAATCATTGGATTTGGGTTTTTTTGTGTTTTGTTAGAGATGAGATTATGTTTTAGGGGTTTTGTTGGGGTTTTTGTTGATGAGGTCTTTCTTTGAATATCTAACCTTTTTCAAGGGGCCATCTTTGTAAATTCACAACTTTTTTTCATTTCTAGCAAGTTGCAACCCAATAGAATAGATATCATACTCATTCTTTCATTCCAAAACCCACGCTGTAATCGAGTTAAGCCGCTGAGCTTGAGCTAGTCAGGGCTTGAGCTTGAGATTGACTTGAAAATTATAAGGTATGTTCGAGTTCGACTTGATATTTCGACGAGTTTTAATCATTTAGGCTTGACTAGCGGCGGAGCCAGAAAATTTAATCGAAAGGGGCAACCATTGTCCTCGGGCCGAACTTTTTGTCGTTGATAACGTATAGGGCCTTCAACTCATTTGACTAAGGCTCATACACTCTAGACTCGGCCCAAACATAAGCCCGACGAGGCCATAGCATGAGCGTTGAAAGTCTTCAATTAGACTAGAGCGTTAGATTTTTTTTTTAATTAATTAATTAATTTATTTATTTTCTTTTTAAGGGGAATGAATGGAATGAAGAAAAGAACAGAGGAGGAAGGTCCGACATAAAATACTTTCCCAGGTAGCACTAAGGTAGAAATCACCTGACAAACGTGTCCATACAGACGGTACGCCTGGCAAACCTGCCAGGACAGTCAGAACGAGCACCACGTGCTCTCCTCACTTCTTCTCTTGATGGGCCGCCACATGTACCACCAGACTGCCTTTATAGGTTCTCAGAACGCTAAATGACTCCCAATAAATACTAGACCATTTCCTCGAAATGGTCCAAGCTAATCGCGAGCAACACTTCCTAGGTCCGACCTGGGAACTCCTCACCCAAGTCGATTATCCTCTCAGATAATTGACAAAATCCAACCAAGTTGACTTGGGAGCATTACCCCAACTCGTGACTCTGGACATCTTATGAGGTCCTTGCCGAACGTGCGAAACCAAACGATCGACCACCCCAAACCCTCAATACGTACCTTAAATAAACATGGCAGCATCTGAGCTATATGATATAAATTGCCACGATTTTCTCCTTTTTCCAATTAACCGGAAAAAGTATTCCCTCAGAAAAACCAAAAGTCATCCTTACCCAAAAACTAAAGGTTTCACCGCAAAACCTTCATATCCATGCAACAAGCCACAACCTGTTTTTCGTCGCAAAACACAAAAAGGACACATCAAACAAAAAATCAAAACAACCACTATCTTCACGTTAAAAGTGTTTGGTGAAAAACCGAAAATGTATTAAAATTGGTATTTTTATAATTTTTCTTAAAATACAAGTCAGGTCCTATAAGCTTGTGAGCTTACAAATAACTTTAAACAAGCATTCTCTAAATGGGTATTAAGGTTAATAGGGTTGTAAGCGAACCGGACGAACACGAATGAAGCCTTGTTCATGTTCGTTTAATTAATTTTAACCGGAAAAATTAACGGTCACAAATGCTCGTTTATTAAGAAAATGAGTTATTTATGTTCGTTCATTAAGACGCTAAATTATCGAACATAAATGAACGTAGAAAAACAAATATAAACTTTATTAAATTATGCATAATATTTTGTTTTATAAGTATTGTTTTGTTTAAACAAACCAGTTTTAAAAGTATACAAATGAATGTTAATAAACCGTATAATCAGACATTCACGTATATAAAATGAACAGACACAACTTTTGTTAATTGTTAATTCATTTAACAAAACTAACATAAAATATTATTTATGTTTATTTATTTATTTAATCTTTTATATAATAAAAGAATTACATCATTTCGGAGTTTTTTTGACAAAACAATCTTAGTGGAAAAAAAATTGGACCAATAGGAATGCTTGATTTTGACACATAGGCGAAATCGAGCAATATGATTGGCCAATAAAAAGTCAAAATTGAATTGATTTTGGTCAAACTTTAATAAATTTGGTGGAGAATTTGATTGAGGAAAAAAAACACATAAAAATATAGGTGTCAAATTTATGAAAATAAAAACTTAAAAAAAGAGGAGGTAATTAATAAAACATTAGTGGTTGAATTTTAAATATATTATATGGAGTTAAGTGTAAAATTATAAATCTCCATGTTTTTTGATAACTTTAGATAATAAACAAATAACCCCTTACACTTTATACCCCCTACACTTTATAATATGAACTTTGTTTACAATTACATGAGTATTAGTATTGGTTTGAGACTTCCATCCATTAAACTTACAAAATTTTATAAATGTACGAATTAGTTTTAATATACGTTAAATACTTTTAAAATAAATATTAGTTTTAAACTTTCATCTATTAAAATATCTTTTTACTATGTACGTTAAATATAAATAAGAACTCATGTTATCCTATTTAAAAGTTTAATCTATACGTACACGGGTTTGAATATTAAATACAGTTAAATTATTATTAACGGTAATATAAATATCAAATGGTAAGTACGAGTTACTGTGATATGAAAATAAATATACGCGATTGTACTTATAACGACTCATGTAATTATTATTTAAAGTTTATATACGGATATCCGGAAAAACATTTTTAAAAAACTTTACGGAGTATATTTTAACTTCATCAACGCTCATTATGTGCTACTAAACTCGCACATTTTGTACAACATGATATCAATAGTTAAAGTTAAACAACAACATCAACCTCAACATTAACATCTATGTCAGCTAAACAAAGTTAAATCTTTCATCCAATAAAATTTTTACAAAATATTAATTGATATTAATACATAATGAAAAACTCATGCATACTTATTAGTTGTACTTATATCATAATTTTCACGGGTAAATTCTTATATATCCATATAGTAAACAAAAATTTTAAAATAAATTTGATTTATGTGTAAACTCATGTGATCAAAGAACCTTTGGCCCAATAACATTATAAGGAGACACACTCAAGAATCCAATACAAGGTCGATGCCACGGTTATATTTACAATTTCTGCTAACTATTTTTCTTACTTTCGCACGTGTTGATGCTCTAACTTTTTAAATTATACATAAGATTTCTGTTTTTAAACGATAACACTATATAATTAAATTTTTCTGAAAAACCTCGTGCGTGCACGGGTATTATAACTAATAATTACATGAGTCGTTATAAGTACAATCGCGTATATTTATTTTCATATCACATCAACTCGTACTTACCATTTGATATTTATATTACCGTTAATAATAATTTAACTGTATTTAATATTCAAACCCGTGTACGTGTAGATTAAACTTTTAAATAGGATAACATGAGTTCTTATTTATATTTATACTTAACGTATATAGTAAAAAGATATTTTAATAGATGAAAGTTTAAAACTAATATTTATTTTAAAAGTATTTAACATATATTAAAACAAATTCGTACATTTATAAATTTTGTAATTTTAATGGATGGAAGTCTCAAACCAATACTAATACCCATGTAATTGTAAACAAAGTTCATATTATAAAGTGTAGGGGGTATAAAGTGTAAGGGGTTATTTGTTTACAATGGTTCCTCTTATCGTGGGGCTTATTTTACCAGCTTTTGGGCATATATGATGGGTTAAGATGGCCTCATCATAAATTAACAACATTAACATTTTTAAGATTTAACTGTCATACATTCCAATGTAACAACCATCGATATCAAATCTTTTTGCTTAACAATTGAAAACCATGTCAACCATTGTATCACAACGAACCTCAAAGAATGACCATCGTTTAAGATTTGATAACCATCGATATCAAATCTTTTTGCTTAACAATTGAAAACCATGTCAACCATTGTATCACAACGAACCTCAAAGAATGACCATCGTTTAAGATTTGATATTTTTTTACATCAAGAATCAATCTTTACGCTTAAATATTGAAAACCCATGTTGATTAACCCCGATGTTGATTACCAAAGCACCAATCAAATCCCCACATGCATTTATAACAAAAAGTCATCAAAAGTGATCAAGATTTTTTACTTTTTTGCTTAAAAGTTGAAAACCCACCATCAAAATTTGATTTTTTTCAACTAAGATTTAATCTCAACCAATAAATATAAAAAATCCTAAATAAATAAGTTGATAATTAATATATTGAATTCATTAGTTAGAAAAACATACATTCGATTTAGATTTTCCCCCCCTGTTCCCATTGCTTTGGTTTTCGGTGGAGGTTTTTAGTTTGGTGGTCTAGTGAAGAGATAACCCATAACTCAATTGGGTCAAAAAAGCTAAACCCTAAATCTATTAATTAAAGTTTTAACACAAAAATATACCTTTGATTAACCCTTACAACAAAATCACTATGATTAAACATTTAATATCTTTAAATGAAAAACCGAAGCTGGATCTCTTTTATGGTGGCATAATCGTAGTGGCTGGGTGGTGGTCGGGTGGTGGTGCCAGGGGAGGTAGTAATAAGCTGGGCTTTTTTTTGTTTTTCCCCAATTGGGGTAAACATGTATGTATTGGAAGTTACATCGTATGTCTCGTTTGGTCCTTAAAATTTTTTATATTTAGTCCGCTTTATATAAGTTTTTTTCTTTAGATTTTTAACACATATAATTTTTGTTGGATTTTATTCCCTAAACGAATTTTATTAAACGTTGACCAAATTGTATTCAATTTTGAATTTTTAATAGCCAATCAAATCGCACGATTTTGCACGCGTGTCACTTGCAAGCATCCTGGTTGGTCCAATTGAGGAGGTAATTAATAAAACATTAGTGGTTGAATTTTAAATATATTATATGGAGTTAAGTGTAAAATTATAAATCTCCATGTTTTTTGATAACTTTAGATAATAAACAAATAACCCCTTACACTTTATAATATGAACTTTGTTTACAATTACATGAGTATTAATATTGGTTTGAGACTTCCATCCATTAGACTTACAAATTTTATAAACGTACGAATTAGTTTAAATATACGTTAAATACTTTTAAAATAAATATTAGTTTTAAACTTTCAGCTATTAAAATATCTTTTTAATATGTACGTTAAATATAAATAAGAACTCATGTTATCTTATTAAAAGTTTAATTTATACGTACACGAGTTTGAATATTAAATACAGTTAAATTATTATTAACGGTAATAGAAATATCAAATGGTAACTATGAGTTACAGTGATATGAAAATAAATATACGCGATTGTACTTATACGACTCCTGTAATTATTATTTAAAGTTTATATATGGATATCCGGGAAAACATTTTTAAAAAACTTTACGGAGTATATTTTAACTTCATCAATGCTCATTATGTGCTACTAAACTCGCACATTTTGTACAATATGATATCAATAGTTAAAGTTAAACAACAACTAATATAAGTTAAATCTTTCATCCAATAAAATTTTTACAAAATATTAATTGATATTAATACATAATGAAAAACTCATGCATACTTATTAGTTGTACTTATATCACAATTTTCACGGTTAAATTCTTATATGTCCATATAGTAAACAAAAATTTTAAAATAAATTTGATTTATGTGTAAACTCATGTGATCAAAGAACCTTTGACCCAATAACATTATGAGGAGACACGCTCAAAAATACAATACAAGGTCGATGCCACGATTATATTTATAATTTCTGCTAACTATTTTTCTTACTTTCGCACATGTTGATGCTCTAACTTTTTAAAATATACATAAGATTATCTGTTTTTAAACGATAATACTATATAATTAAATTTTTCTGGAAAAACCCCGTGCGTGCACGGGTATTATAACTAGTTAATAAATAAGTGAACATCCACATATTATTGGCAAAATACTCGCATATAATCTCAAGTCTCAACATATATTGCCATTCTCCGTTCATTCATACCCTCCTTCTGCTGGTACGTACGTATGCTCTTTGGTTTCCATTTGTTATCATCAATCAATCTAGTATAATAGTAGTGTTTGATAATTCAACACCAACCAACCAACCGCTGTTGTTGTTATACTTTCATCAACACACGCGCACCATGTGTTTGATGAAATGCCCCATTGAGGCTCTTTTCGACACGGACTGTTAATGAATCTGATAATTATACTATTCAACTTAAACCATGGGTGGAGTCAGGATTTTTAGTTAAGGGGGGTCGGCCGTGCTTAACGCAAAAAGTCATAGTGATAAATATTGCTTAAAAAATTAATCCATAGTGTTGTCTTTTGTTGTTTAAGTTATTCATTTATAAATTTTGTAGACATGACTATAAAATAAGGGGGGCGAATGTAAAAACTAGTAGAAAAGCGGCTTATAATCTAAATAGTAATGAATGAAGTAAGTTGATTATTTGTGGCTCAGCACCCACTAGTCACTCTACTAGCACCGCCCCTCCACTGGACTTAAACAACATTAATCATCCGGTTTGCTTGTATGCACATGTATTTTTTATTTTTATTTTATTTTTATTTTATTTTTTACATGCTTCTTCAAATAACTGTTTCGTAAGCAGTTTCAACTTTCTTATTTTACAAAGTTCAGATTAAGCTGATAAGCAGGATTGACAGATTTCATTAAAAATGTATAAATGTCTGCAAAAAGATGGGATTTGAATGTTTTTTTTGACTTTTATATACTTCTTATTAGAAGCATGGAACGAGTTAATGGGAAACGCAAAGCATCACCAGAGGAAGATTTCATCAGCAGCATGCCAGATATAATCATAACAAATATTCTAAATCGTTTGCCGATAGACGAGGCAGTTAGGACTAGTAGCTTGTCACCCTACTGGAGGTCTAAGTGGACTATGGTTACCCAACTTGACTTTGGTTACAAGTTCTATTGCTTATTAGAAGAAAAAGAGAAAGGAATTGAAGGATATCATTTGAGGATTATAAGCAGGCTTCTTCTTCATCTTAAAGGCCCCATAACAAAGTTTGTCTTATTCGTAGATGAGGCGAGTTGCTCCACGTTGGAAATTGAGGATATTAATAATTGGGTTGTTTTCTTGTCCGGAAATGGAATTCAGGACTTTACTCTTATTAACTTTGGTAAAAC
The DNA here is from genome assembly GCA_014162995.1 of Artemisia annua. NCBI lineage: Eukaryota > Viridiplantae > Streptophyta > Magnoliopsida > Asterales > Asteraceae > Artemisia > Artemisia annua. The sequence continues at coordinate 33,982 of LBNU01018485.1, read as the reverse complement.
ACCACTTGAGCTGTCTACCCGTATATTTGCTTGTCTAGAGTTGAAACATTTGAACCTTTTTAACTGTTGTTTTCGTACCATGTCAAGTTTTCTTGGTTTTCCAAATCTATTGAGTTTAGATTTGTCTAAGGTAGTATTTGAAAGCTACACGTGTGGGGAATTTGTCACTCAATCTCCGTTATTGGAGGATCTTAAACTTTCTCTCAACACCACAGACAAAATAAAACCTGTTGAGATTGCAACACTTGAAAATCTCAAAGTGTTACGTTTGACGTTGTGTGAACTTGAGGTTAGGACAACTTCAAGTATCCTTCAACTTATAGGGGGTTTCCCACAACTCCGAGATCTTTATCTAGATTTTCATAACTGCAAGGTAAGGTTAAGTAGGATCTTTGAAATTTATTTTATAAAATATCGAACAAGGCTCTATGAGTAGTCTAACTAATTAAATTGACTTTTGCTTTATTGTAGTTATTGGCAGATGATGCTGAAAAGAGAGTCCCAACCCCCTTACCATGCCTCAAGAAACTTAGTTTATGCAATGTAGATTTTAGTAGTGCTATTATGGTATCATTTGCTGTTGAACTGATTTGTGGCTCCCCATATTTGGAGACCTTGGTGTTCTGGGTGAGTAGAATGCATATTATCATATTAACTTAGTATTGATCATGTCATAATGTAACATCAGAATACTGCTATATAACTTTGTAGGCTAAATACGAGGATGATGTCTTTCCGCCTGCAGCAGAGGTAGATTTCAGCATAATGGGGCAGCTGCAGCTTCAAAATGTGGCGGCTTTATGTCTTAGGGGTTTAGAGAACGAATTGTGTTTGATTAAGTGTTTACTTGCTTGTTCTCCCTTGTTAAAGAAGATGACTGTTCGTTCCAACTCAAAAGTGTTTGGTGGACAGATGATGTTTGCTAAGAGGTTGTTGACACTTCATCGAGCATCTCCAGTAGCCGAAATAGAATTCTCCTACTAGTTTTTTGTATCTTCAAGCGTCTTCTTTTGTGTTAATTTGGTTAATCTTGCCAGCACTGTTATCTTTGCTTGTGCCAAGTACGGATGTTGATTTGTTGCATCCTTTTGTTATTTTGCTGGTTATACTTATTGTTGACAATAGATCATAATATCATATAATTGCATCCTGTAACCACCAGTATTCAAAAATACAAAAGAGAAGTATCACTTCATTTCTGCATATAGTTCTAAATGAGATTATGTTTAGTGGTTTTGTGTGACCTTTCAGAAATAACATATTTGCAAGTTCAAGGAGATATCTATCCACAGCCTTTTGAGTTTGATTCTGTAAATAGATAAGTTTCTTTTATAAAACCATTGATGATAGAATAGGGTGACAAATCTTGTTGCATTCGGGTTGGTAACTAGGTTGATATGTTGAACAAATTGTATTCGATGGCAGGTCAAATTCAAAGTTTTTTACTTTCTTAATCTGATCCTAAACAACTCAAGCTGAACATACTTGTTTACTAAACAACCCGTTTATTAAATGGGTCAATCCATTTAGACCCCAACCCATTTAAAAACCAACTTTAATGCTGCTTGTTTTCTGTTCTTATAAGTGAATACCATTTAAAAAAGAATATACACAACAATAGATCAACTGATACTGCATCATGTTGAGCTCTGAGCATAAGAATATACACAAACAATGGTAGTAAAAATGTTGTTCATACAAGCTTTCTAATAATGTCGGTTTAGGAAACAAGCGTTTAATTATAAATAATCAAAAGAAATGGGGTCACGTATTCTTTCTTGATTCTATTGACACTTGAAGGCGAAGTCTGTTAGCTCTAATACGCCATTGAATGTAGACTTTAACTTTCTATTTTGCCTGTGTCAACCTCCTCCTCCTCTACCTGCCCAACTGTAAAAACAGATATCTTACATAAGCATTGACAAAAACCTGTATGTCGCTTCTTAATAGCATAAAGTATAAGTAAATATCAAATATCTATACTGTCTTTTAACATGTTCAGTAAAAGAAATTTGGACCTACATCAATATCATCGGTGTATTTATGTTGATGATAATGAGCAGATAGGCAACAATAAGAGTATAAGACACATCCTACACAATACTTTTTGTTGTTATCCATGGTGTTTTTGCTTTTGCATTTTGGTGAGAATTTGGGTTGTTTGAAACAAAACAAGAAAATGTGCAGGATGTCAACCACTCAATAGTCTAACATTACTTTTTCAAAGGAAACAATAACATACATTCTGTTATGTTATACTGTATATATTGGTCCCTCCCATAACCCAAGTTTTTATTATTCCAACGATTTGACTAACTTGAAGTCAAAGTTCAGTAGTTTTATGGACAAATGGATATATTAGTCATTTCAGATAAAAAAAAAGCACAAGCAAAGTGGTTTAACAAAGACAAACGATAACCTTCAAGAACGGCCCCTAAATTTGCTTGAGCATCAGCATCTGAGTTTTTGTGCTGTGGAAATGTATAAAAGAATTTATCAGATATAAACAGCTGTAATAAACTAATATGAAGAGTGAATGACATAGCATAAGATGTTCAAAAAATCGATTGTTGAGTATAAAAACACGTCACATAAATTAAGCAAAATTAACCAAATAAGCATACCCTTAAGACATGATTAATCTGGAAATACAGAAACTCGTCCTTTAGTTTCTTTGCTTCTTCATACCATTTGCTTATATTCTCATTTCTTACCCTCCATAAACCTTGAATCTGTATTAACCAAAATATTATTTTTAGTGTAACCATCCAAAAAAATTACATACTGCAATAAGATAACCAAAAATATGGCGGACACCTGCATGCAGACGAGTTTGGAGTCGCCGACAACACTTATACTTGTGAACCCTTTACTAAGAGCATATCTCAAACCCAAAATCATAGCTCTATACTCTGCAACATTATTAGTTGCTATACCTAAACCTTCACGCACTCTATATAACTACAAAAACACATATACAAGTATACAACAATCAATAATCATAAACAATGAAGCAACAACAAAATCCCAAAAAGTCGTACCAATTTTCCATCAAGACTTCGTATAACAGCTCCGCCACCAGATACTCCTGGATTTCCTTTACACGCACCATCAAATTCAAGGATACAACCACGCTGTCAATTAAGTAGCGTCAACATCATCAATCAAGTTTATATATCTCAAATAACTAGCATTCTAATATATCCAAAAACGATCACTCACACCAGGTTGTGACTCCAAAACTTGGTGAAACAACATTATATCAGGCTCGATAACATGTGGAAGCTGCACAGAAAACACAACAATCCTTTAAATTAAAAACATTTTCCCAACATTAAACTCACCAACTAAGCTAATTGACCATATGTTAACAACCTGGAAAGGACAAGGCACAAGGGTCCCGAAAAGGTCCTCAGTCAAATCCACGGCATTAATGGAATAAAGCGCGTTTCTAAGACCACGGGAGAGCAAATACGCCTCGGCTTCTTTAGACATGCTGTCACTTGATTTATAAACACTGACAGCAGGATCACATACCTATCACAGGAAAATAACTCATGGGGGGTGTTTGGCATTTCATTTTATAAAACTAAAAAAAGGGTATAGTAATAATAACACTAACCGAAGAACCAACTTGAGCTTGACAATCAATAAGGTTGTTATAGACACCAACAATGTCTCCTTTCCGTACAACAAAGAAACCTTTTTTCTTGTTTGGTTTTTGGTCTTTTTCTTTGGTCATTATAGCAGCCGCCACCACCGTGGGTTTAGTTTTGGATTTAGATTTCCTACTGGGTGATGTTTTAAGACTAGAAGAGGAAAAATAACGAGGAGGAAGAGGAACATTAAACCTCGTAAAAGGATTAATGTTGTTGTTGTTTGTAAAATGAAGTGCCGCACGAGCAAATGAATGCCTGACAAAAGTTCTTGAAAATAACAAGGAGTTCATTGTCGGTCACTTGTGTTAAATTTGCTCCATTTCTTTCTTCTTCAGATTGATTGTGGTTTTTGAGAGTGAGAGCCCAATCTTCAGGCTAACAGGATTTTTGAGGGGTTTAGCTTTTGGGGGTGTTTGGGATTTTCCTTTTTTAAGCCAAGTAACTTAATATTAGGTGACTCACTAAATCAATTACGGTTACCCGCGCATAACGGTGATGGTGTATATTAGCGGTAACTTGTGTGTAATTTTTTTATGTAGTCGAGTAAATGATAGTGAAGAAAGTTAGTGGTTTAAATTGTAATTAAGTATGTAAATTTTAATAGATTGCATTACATTTTATAAGTAGCGGTAGTTTAGTCTTACAATATTACTTATTTTTAAATTTTAAGCAAATATGTTTTCTCTTTGTATGTAGTATACATATGAGTGTAAACGATTCGGCCAGAGCTCGAGTTTGACCAGGGGCTCGTTAAATTTAGAGACGCTCAATCAGTAGTTCTAGAGCTTGAACATGACTCGATACTTACATAAAAGTCTCAAACTTGACTTGTTTATCAATTTTTTCTTATGAATTATAACAAATTTGAAGTTCTAAATATGAAAATATAGAAATTGTGTTTGGGCTTCTGACCCTAATCTATTTTCTTATACCAAGCTCATACACGTTCATTTAATTAGTTTCAAACTAAGCCCGAGGTCGTCTATTTAATTAGCTCCACACTAAGCTCGAGCTTGTTAAGGGTCAGCTCATTTCGAGCTTTTATTATAGTAGCTCACGGACATTTCGACTCATTTATAACAAATCAGGGGTGCTCTAGTTGTAAAAAACTTGTGACTATCATTAAGTATGAAAGGTCTCAATTTTAATTTCTGCTAGTGCAATACAGTATACGACTTTAAAGTAATCATGTCAACCTTAAAAAAAAAAAAAAAAAAAANAGGTATTACTCGATTTGAGTCGACTCAAATTCTGTGAATTAGTCAATCTTACTCTACCATAAGTAGAAAAATTATAAATTGTCAAGGTAAAAGTAGTAAATAAGTACATGAGTAGATCCAACTTTGGACCCGACCCATATATTTGGGTGTTGATACTCACACTATTTTATTTGATAGCTACACTACTTTATACAAGTTGTACAGCACACCGTACAACACTGTAATGCACGAATCGTGGTGAAAGTAGGGGTGGAAACGAGCCGAGCCGCTCGTGAAAAGCTCGGGATCGGATCGGTAAAAAGCTCGAACGAGCCGAGCCTAAACGAGCTCGAGCCCGAGCTCGAGCCTAAGTTTGGGCTCATTTAATAATCGAGCTCGAGCCCGGGCTCAATACAAAAAGCTCGAGTAGGCTCGCGAGCCTAAACGAGCCCTAGAAATATATACGTATATATATTGTCTACACATATAAACGAGCTTAAAAGTAGTAAACGAGCTCGAGCCTTATGTAATTAACGAGCCGAGCTCTATTTGAACTTTGTTTTCTTTGACACATCATATAAATTAATCGAGCTCGAGCCGAGCTCGAGCTTGTGAAAATTTTCACGAGCCGAGCTCGAGCTCAAAATATAAGGCTCGAAACGAGCTCGAGCCCGAGCTCGAGCTTTATATATATAAACTAGCCGAGCTCTGGCGAGCTCGGGCTCGGCTCGGCTCGTTTCCACCCCTAGGTGAAAGTATAAAAAATTGTGGTGTGAGTATCAACACTCGCATATTTGACTATCAATCCGCAACAGAGAAAAGTGTTTGAACGTCAATCCAAAGCTGCATCACTTCAGAGGTACTGCACTTCTTTTGCTCTTCTCAATTATGTTATATTTCTTACCATTTCACAAGACTAGCCTCGTCAGAGATTATTTGCATTTCATTCACTAAAACAAGTTTCTAACTTTACATGCTCATATACTGTTTGATGAAATGCCTCAATGAAATCTTATATTATTCGGCGTGTGAATATATTATTTAGTACTCTATTAGTTTGTCTATAAGGAAATAGATGACCGTAACGTTAGCTAATTAGGAACATGTAATGTCTTATCACATACTGATGTGTGACGGTTATTTACAATAGCAGTAGAATACTGGCTACATTGCGAAACCAAACCATGACAGTTGGTTCTGTTTTTAACATAAAACCTTCATTCACTTAGGCATAATGAATCCACCGCCACCATCATCGGTTCACAAAGACGATGCAGATGAAGAAGATGAGAGTGTGAAGCAGCTCCAACAATGCTCGTTTCTCTATTTATCTTTGCAGGTATTATGAAACAAGTGGTTAACGTTTTTATATGCTATTATTCATTGCAGAATCCTAAAACAGAAATAAGAAAGTCTATGTTTATAATTATTGCAGGACTGTCTTGTTAATTCTAATAGAAATTGGAAGGCTTGCCAGAAAGGTATGATCCTTGTTTCTGCCCATTTGATATGCATTCAATTACTACGGATCGTGTAAACAAAATTTAAAAAGTATCTAATTGTTTGACTGTATTTGTTAACAGAGGTTCAAGACCTCAAAGCATGCAATGAGAGAAGACAACAGAATGCCAAAAAACACGCAGATGGTGGAAATCCGTGATATTTGCCAACTGGGAATGTTGCGTTTCCAGTTCTTATTGCTGCAAGAACAATATGATAATAAGATATACACAAGTACTTGTTTGATATCATCAACAAATTTTTTCTATTTAACTTGACTTCTTGTTATTGTTGTCATATTCATACAACATCAAGCATTAAGATTCGTAGATCTTGTTATGGAGTTCATATATGTTGGTTTTGCTGTAATCAAGTTTTTGGAAACTTCAACTTTTCCTTTTTGCGTAGATAGTCAGTGACAGCTGGGTGAATTCAGTGTGATCAGAGCAGCTGGCAAATTTGGTACCTGTTAGGACCTGTTAAGACCTGTTAAGGGAAAAAATGTACTATGCAATTTTTTTTATTTTTTAAAATAATTGTTTTTAGTATTCTAGGGTTCAATATTTAACTTATTTGATACATAAAACGTATAACTGTCATACTCAAACCATCAAAGCCAAGTGTTAAACGAGTCGTTTTCATGTTTGAAACTTATGTTATTCGCGCGCTCCGAACCTGTTAAGACCTGTTAAGACACGATTTGCCAGCTCTAATGGTGCATCAATTTTTTATTTACGTTGTTCGGGTTGGGTTCTATTACATTTACATATCGCTGCATTTGGAGTTTGGAGACTCTTTGAGCAATTTATTATAAATTGAAGTGGAAAAGCAAATGCTGCATTCTCTGTGTTCTAATGATATTCTTAGTTGATTCTGTGAGCAATTCGCTACGAATTGGGCTCAGTAGCAGCTTGTTTTCGTTTTCTACTCGATATCAACCGATACTCCTCATGATTTATAAAGTGACAGTGCTTGGACTCATTTAGGGAGAAAAAACAATTTGTGCAAATACTTGATGAGGAACCACAAGTGAATGGCCAAAAGTGAATAGTGAATATTGACAGCCTAAAGCCCTAAAGTCTACACAGAGAGTTGAAGGACCATATAATGTCAAACGGTTAGGAACTTTTTATAAAAACTTCAACACAATCCATAGTAATTAAGTAGACTTGAATAAAAAAAACTATTTAAATGACTTCTTGAATGCATATCAAATGGTTGAAAACAAGGATCATACCTTTCTGGCAAGTGGCAAGTAGGGGTGGAAACGAGCCGAGCCGCTCGTGAAAAGCTCGGGATCGGATCGGTAAAAAGCTCGAACGAGCCGAGCCTAAACGAGCTCGATCCCGAGCTCGAGCCTAAGTTGTAGCTCATTTATTAATCGAGCTCGAGCACCGAGCTCAGTATACAAAAAAGCTCGCAGGTAGGCTCCGCGAGCACTAAACGAGCCTTTGAAATATATACGGTAATATATATGTCTCTATACGTCATAAACGACTTTAACAAAGTAGTGAAACGAGCTCGAGCCTTATGTAGATTAACGACCGAGCTACTATTTGAACTTTGTCTTATAGAACCACAATTATATAAATGAGTCAGAGCTCGAGCTCGAGCTCGAGCTTTGAAAATTTTACGACCCGAGCTCGGAGCTTAAAAACTATAAGGCTCGAAACAGGAGCTCGAGCCCCGGAAGCCGAAGCTTATACGTATATAAGCGCCGCCGAGCCGAGCTCTGGGCGAGGCTCGGGCCTCGCGATGCCGCTCGGTGGCCAGCATCCTAGTGGCAACCTTACCGAAACTTCTAAGTCCTACTAGAGCAATTAACAAGGACATCCTCGCAACGTTAGTGTGAACAAGAAACTTCGTTATTTCATGTGGTTTCAGTGGAGTCGCAACCTATCCATACGGGGTAATCACTACACTTGAAGGTTGGCGAGAGTCAACCGGTTACAGCTACATTTCAGATGAAAACACCCAATCTACCACATTTGCACATTAACCATAACAATAGACACAATTTCAGCGNCGAACAAAAAAACAAAATTTGTTTCTCATTGAAGTCAATCAGCGATCACCTCTGTCCCTTTGCCAGCCATCGCGGACTTGCCACTATATTTTGAAAAAACACCAGAAAGCATATCCTTCTCCTTCATCTTCAACCTGCACCATCAATATAGTCTTAACACCATGTAACTAAAGACGTGTAATCTTTACCTTAAAAATAAGAAAATAATAACAAGTAATATTAACCTGTTAGCAGATCCAGGAATGTTCAGTTTCGGTGTAGTCTCTATTTTCTTTTTACTCGTTGTCATTTTCTTCCCCTTTTCTTTTACTTTCTTCGGTTTATTTACTGGCTCTGAACCGACTTCAGGTTCTTGTTTCTCTTGAACCACATTATCAATTTTTGCAATACTGTCGTCATTGTAGTCATCATCATCATCATCTTGAGACCTATCTAAAGCAGCATCCTCCTCATATGAGTCAAGTGATGTTTCGGTAACAGGTGTTGAGATGACTAACACACTAGGATCTGTAACTGGAAGAGAGGTTTTCATTCTAGGAACAGATGGTTTAACAGATGGAATTGGAGAAGACGGCTTCATTATTTCACATTTAATCTGCTTCTGAACCTTACCAAATGTCATGGGCTGTGTTGAAAACGTATTCACAAATCTGCCAAAATACTTGTTTTTAGTATTGAGAATGATGGATAGCAAAGGTTCGAGACTTGAGGTCATCATGAGTAGTTTTCAACTCCAAATGTTATTTAAGATGTTTTATAGTTTTAATAAACATATACAAATGCCTAAAATAACCTCAAACATTGACGTAACTATGGAATCTTGTGAATCCCGAAAAATATGGTCAACAGACTGATTATGATAATGGTAAATTGATAAGTTGAAAGTTGAGGTACCTGATTGCCTCCTTCTCGGACTTGAAATCGACAAAGGCAAACCCTTTGCAAACTGGGTCCCTAGTCTTTTCGTTCCCAATAACGGCTGGAATTATGTTGGTAATTCCAGTAAAGGGTTTAAAAGCTGCTTGTAGGTCTCTGTGGATGTTCTTTTTCTTAGGAAGGTGAACCAAACGTACACGTGTTCCATTTGGAGGCACTTCAGAAACTAAAATCAAAAAAGGAAAGATGAATTAACCAAACATATAGAGTAAAATGACACTATTTTGTCACATTGATTGATCTTTTTTCCAAATTGATTGATCTTTCTAGAGTAAAATGACACTATTTTGTCACATTTTACCAGTCACCAAGCATACTTCCTCCGTTCTACACTCATACACATTCAAGGTCAAACTAACTACTTTCTACAAACAAAAATATACACATCGCTTACAGCAGTAAACCATTCATATTTTGTCTTATGAAGTTAAAAACAATCATATGCTCCTCTAAAACTTCAGAATTCAGATATCACATCAATATTGAGACATAAAACTAATAATTTGACTATCAAAATATGGCATAGGGTTACACAAACGAACAAAGGTGTGTTTGGCATTGGGTTTTGAAAGTCAATATACAACATCTAATAATCACAAAGACAATCATTTGTAACAAAACTTCAGAGACTGGAATGAAAAAAGGAAGATGAATTAAACCCAAACATGCACAAATTCCATTTGCATAGCAGAAACAACATTAAAACCAACATTGGCCCATTTATATTTTGTGCTATGAACATCATTTCAGTCATCATATGCTCCTCCAAAAGTTCTCGCATCAACTTTGAAATTTAAAACTTAAAAATTTGATTATCAAAGTCAAACGTATATCTTATAATGAAGAACTTATGTATTTAACTTGAACATTGTATAATTCAGTTTCACAAGCAATTAAGGGGGTGTTTGGCATTGCTTTTCCGAAGTCAATATAGAATCTTGAAATATCACAAAGACAATCGGTTCTACCAAAACAGACTGCAAAGGATAGTGTCAGGACGTGCTTATGCTGATTGGAGTTGCGATTAACCAGATAATCAGTTTTTGGAGTGTTTCACAGTATCTTACAATCTAAGCCTTTACATCAAAAAGGCCCTTGATAATCAAAATAAGTTTCCCTTATACCAAAACTATCACTTGAAATCCCAATAATGTTGATTATCCTAAACTAAGGGGTGTTTGTCTTAAGCTTATTTGATAGGCTTACGCCTAAATAATTACTCATGAGCTTCAGCTCATTATCTTGTAAGCCCATCAAATAAGCTAAGACAAACACTCATCCCTAAACTCTAGACAACCGAGTTTCGCTATACTAAAACAGTACAAAACAAAAGTATATCAAACACCGCCAAAAACACAATAAACATAATATAAAGCAACAACCTTTTTGCTTCGAAACCTTTTCTTTCGGGTTCCCATCTTGAGGATTCTTCTTAAGATTCTCAACATTAGCATTCTGAGCAGCTCTACTCTGCTCCAGCTCCTCAAGCAGCTTATCTTCCACACTTGTATCATAAACCTTCCCTTCACCAAACCCTCTTGGTTTATTCTGTGTCCATTGCCTCATGTTCCTCAATGGCACTATAACATCCTCTTCCTCATCTTCCTCCTCCTCTTCTTCTTCTTCGAACTCTTCGAAGTCGAATTCGGAGTCTTCGAAGGCGAATTCATCGGTTTCGGAGGTGGTGGTTGTTTGCTCTCTTGTTGAGGCAAAAACAGGGAATTTGAGATGATATGAGAGGAGTTTTGGTTTGTGTTTGGGAGGATGGATTGAGAGAAACGAGTTGTGGGTATTGGCGAGGTGCAGAAGAGGGGGTGTTTGGAAGAGTGTGTTTGGTTTTAGGAGTAGACCATTGTTGTTCATTGTGACTGTAAGAGTGAAGATGAAGATGGTGTGAATTATCTATCCATGGGTTTTGCAGGATGTGTTATTGTGTTTAGGATAAAATGGAAGCAATTTTTGGTAAATAACAATTTTTTCCCACTTGGCTCAATAGAGAAACGGGGTGATTTGCACACTCCCAAAAATGATTGGTACACTTAAAATGTTAGTGTGTTGACATTTATACCCTTACAGGATAAGAATAAGTCCAAACAATGTAAGGGTATAAATGTCAACACACTAAAATTTTGAGTGTGCCAATCATTTTTGGGAGTGTGCAAATCACTACCCATAGAGAAAAGAGAATGTGATTTTTCATTTTCAATAAATAACTATCAATTTTACAAACATATTTTACCAAATACTTAATTTTTATCTAAAAAATATATCCATAAAACTAGCCAGGTATTGCTACATATTACGGATGTTTACAAAAATCGCAAGATCTCGCTAGTTTTTCTAAAAAAAAGCAAAGTCTAGCTAGTTTTTCTAAAAAAATCGCAAGGTCTTGCTAGTTTTCAGAAAGCTAGCAAGGTCTTACAAATTTTGTAAAAAAAAATTAGCAATGTTTTGAATGCCATGATGCAGCTTGCAGTTTTGACAACGTGGTAACCATGCCCCTAACAACTCCAAAAACCAAAAGTATATGAGCAACAATAAGTTACAAGACGCGGGAAAAAGACAACCCACGAGTGGTATATCATGATCCGAACATTGTTCATAGTGACTCCCATGGGAAGAAACATGAGTGCGTACACGAGGTTTTGACGAGATGATTTACAATACCTTCAACGGATCAAAGATAGTAAAGTTTAACTGTTGATCCCAGTTGAGCAAACGATCTAGTATAGAAGCTGACTTGAATAGAGACTTATATAATACGCGGAATATATTATATAACTTAAGATGAACACAAGAACAATGAATATCACACTAAACACTTCAATATATTGATTATACGAGCACTCTTACAATGCTAGGGTTTTACAACCTTGAAGTGAATTCGACTTTTCTAACACACGTACATTCTCTAACCCTAGGGATCTCCTTTTATAGACAAGGAACCCTACACAGTTTACAAAGACTTCTTACACACACAAACGATATTCTAAACCTATAGAATATTTAATACAATCATTAATATAAATACACGACTCAATACTATAATTAACTCTGAGCAGCAGAGTTCTTCAATATGAGCAGCAGAGTCACAATTCCAGCAGCAGAGTCAGCCAGCAGCAGATTGATATTATTAGAAGCAGAGTTACTTAAAACCCAACAATCCTCCCCTAAACTTGATATTTACCTCCTAAATCATCAAGTTTCTTATAAGCACGAATAACCACCAAGAGGATGCTTCCAAACACTTATTCCTTAACTTCACCACTATCAACAAGTATCTTTTCATATTTGGTGACTAAGTTATAAGCTTGTTCATCAAACTCATACTGCAAATGAAGCATCTTAGGCTTCAACATCTGGAAAATGATTGTTGTGTGATTGTTAAGCACTGGATAATTCTTCTCAGCAAGCATGAAGATGACTGTTCCTCCAACTGTCAAAGAATGAACACCACAAGACTGATACAAATACCATTTTTGAACATTTCCAGACTTGAGTGTTTTCCATTCAAGATCACCATCATTAGGTTCAAACATAAGCTTTAACCTGTAATAGTTTATCAATTCATTTCCATCTTCTGGTCTTGCTGCTCCATACTTCTCTTTATAAAGCCTCCAGAGATCACAAACATCACTTCTATCCATATGGTACATCATGTGCTCAAATGATAGAAAGTGAGTCCATGTACCATTAGTTCTTTCAAAAGCCCACATAATTCTTTTCTTGCTTCCATAATCCCTAAGTCCCACTATGTATGATACAATTGGATGTTTAACATCTAGAGGTGTAGGATTTAAGAGATCTGGTTCTTTGTGTGGTGAAAGAAAAGTAAGAGTCATCACTCTTTGTCTGTCAGCCTCATCTCCAGTACTTTCTCCCTTATTCAGTCCAGAACCACCAGCACCATCAACCTTTCTCTTTTTCCTTGCAAATGTTTTCTGAATAGTTCCTCTCTTCTTGCTTTCATCAGAGAGAACAGGTTTGATGTCAGATGTATTCTTCTCTTGTTCTGCATCATTAGGCTTAGCAGCACTCTCAACCTCTTTAATCTTCTTAGGCTCACCAGTAGACTTATCACCTCTGAGTTTTCTGTTCATTTCAGCTATAATCTCTTCATCTTCTTTAGAACCTATAGCAATGATCCTATCACACTCAGTTCTGGCATGGTGATACATTTCATCAATTTGAGAGTCAGTCTTTTCCCTTAGAACAGCCATTTTAAATTTTTTAACTTTGTTAAGATATTTTTCCTTATTTCTTCTTTGCTGTAAAGGTGTTGGCCCTCTGAGAATCTTTTTCTTCTTTCTAGCAGCAGCAACTTCCCTCCTTTTCTTGTCACTGATAGTATTTAACCAAGCCTTGACATCAAAAGTAGGAACTTCTTGTTCCTCAATCTTCACCAGCTTACTAAACTCAATGTCAACCTCAATCTTAATCAACACATCCTCCCATGCTTCATAAGCTTTAAAATCATTGGCAACCTTTTCAGCTTGAAGTCTTTCTGCTTCCTCAAGCTTTAAGTATTCTTGTTGTTGAAGTCTTAAAGCTTCTCCTCTATCAAGTTTCTCAAGCTTATCCTTAGGCCAAAATTCAGGTGGAATCTGAGAATAATCCACTTCTTCATCACTTGAATCAACTTCAGGTTTCTCTTCCATCTTTCCTTTACCTTTGTCTGAACTTGAAGCAATAGACTTAGCTTTCTTGATAGGGGCAGAAGGTTCTCTGATAGACACCCCCTTTGTTGGCAACTTAGAAACATGAATAGGTTGAGTGAATGATGTTGGTTGTGTTGTAGGAATTTCTGTAGGTGGTTGTAGTTGTGATTGTTGTTGAGATTGTTGTTGTTGGTCAGTTGGCTTTGCTAATTCAATCATTGCCTCAGCAGCAGCTTTGTCACTAGAGCCAATAGCAGATCCCTGTGCATCTGCAGAGTCATCTTTTGATTTAGCAGCAGGATCAGCAATATTATCTTTATCAGCAGCAGAGTGTTCAGCAACATGTTCATGAGCAGCAGAGTGCCCAATAATAGTTTCTTCATTCACTACACTCTGATCAACAATACTAGGAGCAGCAGTTTCTGGAGCAGCAGAGTTACCAGCAGCAGATTCTGGAGCAGCAGAGTTACCAGCAGCAGATTGAATCACAGTATCACCAAAATCCTTTAAAGCCCCACTCATCAACTCTGTAGCCTTCACAAGTTGTTCAGGTTCCAAGTTTTTGAGTTTATCCACTACAGACTCTGAAGTTTCCACAATCTTTTCCAATACAGCCTCATGCCCTTCTCTGTCAGCAACCACATAATTTTCAACATTTTCACCATCACCACCACTATCAATCTCCATATCATCACCCAATACTAGACCATCATCAGCAACATTTTCTTCCAAAATTGCATCTTCCCCTGTTTTCTCCAAATCATTCCTCCCCTGTTTGGAAGCATCCACTTCCATATCAGTAGGTAGAGAAGAGGATCCTATGTGCTTTGAAGGTCCCACTTTCTTAAATAGCTTGAAGGTTGAAGATCTTGATTTCTTCAATTTCAACAGCAGCTTCATCTGTTTCTGCATCTTAGTGATTAGCTTGGCTTGTGCAGAAACAGTAACCTCCAACTTGGTGCATCTGGTTTCCAAAGTGGTACATTTTTCCATCAATTCATTAAATTGTTTCAGTCTAGTCTCATCACTTCGACCTGTATTACCTGGTCCGAGAGGTGAATCATGGACATTGTCATTTTGTACAGTATCATCCATCAATTCCTTAGTCACTGATCTGTCCTTATCACTTCGGGATGTGTGACCTTCCCTGAGAGGTGAATCATTGGACTTTTGCTCAGTATCAAACCTAGTTTGATCACCTGAACCCCCTATATTTTCCATTTGGCTAGGGTTTCCATCACTGGATTCAGGTTCAGAAGAACCTTTATCACTAGATGTTGCCTTGGATTGGGTCTTATTGATGTTAACACTGTCCTGCTCTGCTTCTAAGCTAGTAGCAGTAGTGTCAGCCCTTTCCAATCTGCCTTCTCCATCACCTAAGACAGTCTCATGTTGTTTTTCCATCCTGACACTAGCCTGAGAATGCTCAGTGCCCTTTGAGGTTGTCCTATGTGTTTGGGTCTTTTCAGTGTTAGGGGATGAAACCTCATTTGAATCTTCAAAAGTGGATGTGTGTTGGGATTCAGTGGGGTTTTCTGATCCTTCATCCTGATTGTTTTGCACAAGTTCCACCATATAAGGTAAAAGTGGTGTAACTTTGCCAGAAAAACCTTTTCCATCTTTAAGTAAAAATGCAAACATTTTAGGCACCAAAGGTACAGCCTCATAGATAGCCCTATGTGTTCTGACCTTTTTGATTTTGTTTTCAACAATCAATTGAATGAATCTAGGATAAAGTAAATAAGTTCCCCCCTCCCTCAGTGATTTAAACATACCCTCTAAAATCAAGTTTGAAAAATTGAAAGGGTTTCCTTTGCACAGACACACCATAGCAGAAGCTATGGGTGCACTGAACTCATTCCACCCAGAGGTTTTAGAACTCAAACAATGTAAGAGAGTATGAACCAAAAACTTATAATGAGAACAGAGAAGACCTTTTTGAAATTTTAAACCATTGTTTTTCCTCTCATATCCCAAAGTTTGTAACCTAGCAAACAGATCAGCTTTCACCAGAATCTTAGAAGCACCCTCATCATCAAAGTGAAGAGTATCCCTAATAATGGATTCACTCACAAACACCTTTTGATCATCCACCATAGCAACAATATAATTTTCACCCTTGTGAGTCTTGATCTTAGCAGTCACCCAAAATTGTTTGATATAGGATTGGTAGATCGTTGGGTTGACTGATAATGCATACTGAATTGAACTAGCATTAAGAAAATGCACCATCTCTGTGAACTCATTGGGTACTGAGTTTGCATCAAGAAGTGCAATATTGTTGTGTTCAGTAGCCCAAGTGCGTGTAATCTCCATGAGCGATAGGTTTGTGAATTTGGGGATTTGTGATTGTGGTTGTAATGGAATGGTTATGAACGGTTATATTGTAATTAGGAGCGTATAAAAACTGATTGTGAGAATCAATTAAGTTTTTAACTTGATTTGGTAAGTTACATAACCGCCCTTCCACTTTTAAACCGAGCAGCAGAACCCTAAGTAGCAGCACCACCAGCAGCAGAGTTAATTAACTAGCAGCAGAGTGGTTTTGTCTAGCAGCAGAGTTGACTGTATCTTGAAACTCCTTGGTCAAAAGTCAAACTTTCCACAATATTAACCATAATTAATGCTAATCACCCACTACGCATTAATTTTTCCCCAATTTTGATTCTTTATAAGAGGAAAAGCCGATCACTTCCAATTATAAAACAAATCAAACCCTTATCATCCTCTCATATCAAATCAAAAACCCATCGTATCCAAAATTTCTCATGGCACCAAAAAGAGAAATTATCAACATCTCCTCAGACTCTTCTGATTCATCCGACTCAGAGTTTGACACTCCAAACGACATCATGCCAATGCCACCATACTTGCCACCATACCGTCCTCCCCGTAGATTAATCAGAACCAAGGAACAAGCTCAAAAATTTAAACATGACATCAATGCTGCCTATCTTCCATGGCATAGAGACTACAGAGCACCCACCAGACAAAGAGGTGAAGGTACTTCAAGGGGTGAGGGACCATCTAGGGTTTTTCATGAAGAAGACACTGCTAATCTTGCAGAGAAGCTTCCCAATACTCTTACTCAGGCCCTTCAATCAGCTTTGTCAAAGATGCCTCCTTTGCCTGTTGTGCCTGTTCCTGAGTACTCCAAATCAACAAGAAAGCCTCCCCTTAAGGTTGTGTTAGGGCTTGCTGCTCCAAGGTTGTGGGATGAGAAAATGCAAGCTAGAGGAGTGCACAAGAAGATGCCAGATCCCAAGGACAAAGGAAAAGGACCCATGAAGTAGTCTTCTTAGTAGAAATCATGTGATGTAGATCCTTTTGTGTTTTGAATGAACTTTTCTTTGTAATCTGCATCTTTTATCCATGGAATAAACTTGACTTTTATGTTTAATTACTTTCTTGTACATTCAGCAAATATATCCATGTTAACCGTAACCTGCAAAAGATTAGTCCAACAACACAAAACAAACAAGTCCAAAATTGCAAAATCTAACTCAGCAGCAGAGTAACCACTAGCAGCAAAGTAGACTTTAGCAGCAGATTCACATTTAACAATGACAACAAACTTTTAAGAGCAATAACAGTACAAATCCTTTTACAAAAATTTACAATAACACATAGAGATAAGTTTCTTAAAGATTGATCATACCAATACTTGCAATCAAATATTGAAATCTACCCACATCAAAGTGTTTGGTAAGCAGATCTGCAACATTTTGATCAGTATGAACTTTAACAATTTGAATCAACTTCTTTTCATAGCAATCTCTAATAAAATGATGTCTTATCTCAATATGTTTTCTTTTAGAGTGAAAAACAAGATTTTTAACTATGCACAGAGTACTGTTATTGTCTATATGTATTTTGGTGTTCAAAAAGTTGTACCCATAGTCCAGCAATTGATTTTGCATCCAAAGCACTTGACCACAGCAACTAGAAGCAGCTACATACTCAGCTTTTGTTGAAGAATTTGCCACCACAGTTTGTTTCTTGCATTGCCATGACACCAGCCTATTTCCAAGATATTGACATCCTCATGTTGTGGATTTTCTATCCAAGCAACACCCAACATAATCACTGTCAGAGTAAGCCTCTAACTCAAAAGGTGAATTCTTAGGATACCAAAGCCCCAATTTTGGTTGATGCTTTAAATATCTAAAGATTCTCTTGACTGCATTTAGATGTGATTCTTTAGGAGTAACTTGAAATCTTGCACATGCACAAACAGAGAACATAATATCTGGTCTTGATGCTGTAAGATACATCAATGAACCAATCATTGATCTATACACATGAACATCCACATCTCTACCTTCTTCATCTTTAAGCAATGGTTTGTCTTTCTCCATAGTAGTCTTTGCAGGCTTGGCATCTGTGAATCCAAACTTCTTTAAAATATCAGCCACATATTTTTCTTGGTGAATAAATATGCCATCTTCCTTTTGTTTCACTTGTAATCCCAAAAAGAAAGTAGGTTCTCCCATAGAACTCATAGCAAACTTGTCTTTCATTATCTTCTCAAACTCCTCACACATAGCCTTGCTTGTAGAACCAAAAATGATGTCATCAACATAGACTTGAACTAGCAGAATATCATCTTTAGTCTTTTTAATGAACAAAGTTTTATCAATTCTACCCTTAGTGTAACCACATTCTAAAAGATAGGTAGACAACTTTTCATACCATGCCCTGGGAGCTTGATGCAAACCATACAGTGCTTTATCAACTCTATACACTCTGTCAGGGAAATTTGGATCTTCAAAACCAGGTGGTTGTGAAACATAAACCTCTTCTTTGATTTCCCCATACAGAAAAGCACCTTTCACATCCATTTGATACACTACAAAAACTTTATATGAAGCAAATGCCAAAAACAATCTAATGGCCTCAATCCTTGCCACTGGTGCATAAACCTCATCATAATCAATACCTTCTTGTTGTGTGTACCCCTGAGCAACTAATCTTGCTTTGTTTCTTACCACAATGCCTCTTTCATCTCTTTTGCATCTGAAAACCCATTTTGTTCCAATAGCCCTCTTACCATTAGGTAGATCAACCAAAGTCCAAACTTCTTGTAATCTGAATTGGAGAAGTTCATCCTGCATTGCTTCCACCCAACTTGCTTCTTGTAAGGCTTTATACACATTCTTGGGTTCTATTTGTGATAGAAAACAAGCAAAAAGGCAATTTTGCAGATCTTTATGACTATTTCTTTGATGTAGAGATCTAGCAAAGAAACCTTTGTGTAGCATTTCCTTAGTCACCTTCCTTGTTTGAACACTAGATGATGGATCACCCAAAATATTCTCCTTTGGATGATTTTTATGAATTCTTGTTGTCTTTATAGGACTGACAGGAATATTGAGTTCCAAGTTGTTGAAGTCAGTCTGAGCACCAAATATTTCACCTTCAAGAGCTTCATCATCTGTATCTTCATAGATTTATGTCAATCCAGGCATCTCTGGATCATCTTGAGTGTGTTCATCAACCAAGGATATGCCTTGTGTGCCCATTGAAGGAAACTTAAGTATCTCTGGAGAAGCAGTTTGCTCAGCAGTAGAGTTGTCTGCATGTTTAGTAGCAGAGGTATCTGCAGCTTTAGCAGCAGAGTTGTCTGCAGCTTTAGCAGCAGAATCAGATAAACTGCTGCTGGGAGCAGTTTCCTTAGTGACACCATCATCAATCACTTGAACTTCACTAGATGATTGCATACAACCCCCTCCATCTCCCTTGGAAGAGAGATCCTCTTGTGAGCTGGGAGTCTCCTGAGTGTGAGTAGAACCAATCTTCCATTTATTAACCAGAACAAACTCCTCTTGAGGTGTGGACTTCTTTTCATCTTTGGCTGCAGAAACATTTTCTTTTGTACCTGCATCATGGTTAGTATCTACACCTGCAATCACTGGCTCATAATTCATGGTTTTGGTCAGCATATCAATATTAAACAACCACTCAGGTTCTGTCTTTGCAGTATTAGGTTTATTTTCATCAAACTTAATATGCAAATTCTCCTCTACAAATCTAGTTCTCTTGTTGAACACCCTGAAAGCTTTACTATTTATAGAGTACCCAACAAAGTAACCTTCATCAGCCTTCTCATCAAACTTGCCTAACTGGTCTTTGGTATTTAAGATGGTAATAGGACACCCAAATGGTCTAAAGAAAGCTATCATTGGCTTTTTACCATGGAATAGTTCATAAGGGGTCTTATTGTGAGGCTTAACTACCTTACTCCTATTCTGAACAAAGCAGGCAGTGTTCACTGCTTCAGCCCAAAAAGGTATAGGTAACTTAGAATCTGACAACATAGTCCTAGCAGCCTCAATCAATGTCCTATTTCTCCTCTCTGCTACACCATTTTGTTGAGGAGTTCTAGCAACACTGTATTGTCTTAAAATACCCTTACCCACACAGAACTGATTCATTGCATAATTCTTAAATTCAGTTCCATTATCACATCTGATTATCTTAACTTTATGATTAACTAGGTTTTCTATTCTAGTGATGAATTCTTTAAGAATCTCAGTGGTTTCATCCTTAGAAGCTAGAAAGAATACCCATGTAAACCTGCTAAAATCATCTGTGACAACAAGGCAATATTGCTTCCTATTCAGACTATTCACATAAACTGGTCCAAATAAATCCATATGAAGCAAATGTAAAGGCTTTGAAATGGTATTAACAACTTTGGACTTAAAAGATACTCTGTGTTGTTTACCCTTTTGACAGGCAACACAGGTTTCATGATTTTCAAAAACTTTAGAAGGTAATCCTCTCACAAGATTTCCCTTGACCAATTTGTTTATAGTTTTGAAATTCAAATGTCCAAGTCTCCTGTGCCATAGTTTAGACTCATCAAAAGTGGCCTTTGCAAGTAGACAAGTTAAAGCTCTTTTGGGAACTATGTTCTTTATATGATCACTGTATATGTTATCAGATCTAGGAACTTTGAGTAGCACAAATTTGTCATCTGGCAACTTAAAGTCTGGAGAAAGGATAAGACATTCAGTATCAGTAAAAAGAACAAAATTCCTTTTGTCACAAATTTGTGACACACTAAAGAGATTGAACTTTAGTCCATCCACAAGGAGCACCTTCTCAAAATCCAAACTACCTGTTCTGATAGTACCAGTACCTATGATCTTTCCTCCATTGACATCATTACCAAAGGCAACACTTCCACCATTTTCAATTGGCTCAAAATCCTCAAGTTGGGAAATGTCTCCTGTCATATGTCCAGAGCAACCACTATCAATAATTCCTTTGTCTTTTAGCTCATCCTGTAGATTGCCCTGCACATGAAAAGTAGAGAAATCAGTTTCTCTTTTTGACCCAAGCCATCACTGGCTTGGATCTGCCCTGTGCATCAACATAATTATACTTAGTGAGGTCTATTGATGCACTGTTGGTATTGGGAACTTTAGATAAAGCTTTTGATTTTGGTTTCCAAGTCCAGCAAGCTGAGGCCTTTACAGCATAAAAATGATTTCCAACAACTGTATCTGTTATAGATTTTGAAACGGCAGCAGAGTCTTTTGCCTTAGCAGCAGAGTCTACTTTTCTTGTAGCAGTAGGACCAGTTGTTTTATTATGAAAAGGCCTGTTTGGTTGAGCAGTTATAATTGATCTAGTAACACCAGATCTCAATAACACTGCTCTTGGAACTATTTGTCTTTTGGAAGGAGAGTGAGTCCTTATTGAAAGTTTTGATGATTCACTCTTGTATATTGGTTCCAAACAGGTTTTTGGTAGACTTTACAATCTGCAATTAGATGCTCAAAACTACCACATTTATAACATGCCTTCTTTTTCAATTGAAAATCATTACCTAATTTATGAGAAACTAGGTTATTGAAATTCCTCTGATTACCCCTAGGCTTGTTAGTAAACCTCTCCATGTGATGTCTAGGTATTTCATTATATTCAACCACTTTTCGAGACATATTATGACCTAGCATAGGTTTCAGAAACCTATCCTGTTTAACTCTAGCCTCATTAACTTTAGGAATTTCTTCCTTTTTGACATTTTGTGTTGGCTTAGTCTGTTCATCCTCACTATCTGAAACCCAATCTTCAATGATGGGTGCATCAGACCACTTATTTTCAACCCTAGTTGTTTGAATAGACACATTACTGATTTCTTCACTAGGTTTGATCTCTTCTGGTTTACTCATGAAGGATAGCTCCTTTCCTGGTGGTGCAAAAGCACTTTTCATTGGAGGAGCTACTTCAGTGTACCTAATGCCACTACCTCTTCTCATTAATTGACACTGAATAGTATTATCTATGGCAGTTGAAGCAAACTTATGTTTTTCAACTCTTACAATATGTTTTTCCTTCTCTGCAAGAGCCTCATCTCTAGCCTGTTCTGCTTCTGTTAATTTTCTTTTAAGTGTTTCTATCTCAGTGTTTTTAACAAAAAGCTCATTATCCTGTACATTAATTCTATCTACATATTCAAGCTCCATCTCTTTAAGATAATCTAATATTCTTTCAACATTTTCAATTCCTATTTTATAACTTAAGTTATCAATTTTAGAGACTCAACCTCTTGCTTAAGACATTCATTCCTAGATTTAAGTTCATCAATGGTGTCAGAACAAGATTTAAAGGAACAAATAGAATCATTTGACTCATTGGATACCTCAGAGTCAGAACCAGATGATGAAGAAGCATAGGCCATTAGAGCAAAGTTTTTCTTTGGAGTCTTTACTTCAGCAATGAACCCTTGATGTGGTTCTTCTCCAGCCATGTCACTCCAGTCATAGTCACCTAACCCATCACAAGACACCAAAGCAGTAGATGTCTTTGACTCAGCATCATTCTTCTTTGGAAGTTCTTCAATCTTCTTTTGAGCTCTACATTCTCTGGCAAAGTGACCCTTCCTCTTGTAGTTGTAGCACTCCATCTAAGATTTATCAAATCCCAAGTTACCCTGAGGCTTATACTTAAGCTGCTTCCCAGTTCTCTTCAAGAACCTTCTTGCCCTTAGGGTTAACATAGCCATCTGCCACTTTAAATCAATTTCTTCAAGTGCATCAGGATCTATATGATCAGCATCTTGATTCATCACTTGAGTACCTGTAGTAAGATCAGCCAAGAAAGCACAAATAGCAGCATCACTCATATTATCACTGTTGCTAGAACCAGCAGCAGAGTTGCTAGTGCTAGCAGCAGATACACCATAAGCAGCAGAGTGATTAGCAGCAGAGTGAGCATCTGAAGATTTAGATGTGTTAGATGACACAAAAGCTATATTTTGAGCTCCTGAGGATGAAGTAGATGAACTGGATGAGAGATTCATCTCAGTTTCATATACTTTCAAGTTGTTGTAAAGACTATCCAAGCTCATAGTTTCAAATTCTGCTTTGTTTCTCCACACCACTGTATGCATGCTCCATTCTGGTGCAAGACTTCTGAGAAACTTGAGATTAATGTCTTCTTCAGGAACTATGTAACCCACAAGCTTCAAGTGACTTATAAGTTTTTGAAGCCTGTTGTAAGTGCCATCAAGATTCTCACCACTTAGAGCAGTGAAGTTTTCAAATTGATGCTTCAGGACATTCTTCCTTGACTTTTTAGTAGCTTCAGTGCCACCAAACCTTGATTCAAGGGCAGTCATAAGAGCTTTAGCAGATTCATAGTGTTCAAAGTCAACCTGAAACTCATTAGGTATTCCCATTAAAAGAATACTGAGAGTCTTGATCTCCAGCTTTCTGAGATCTTCATCTTCTTTGGCTTTGATAGCTAGCTCCTTCCCATCGACGATCCTAGGAAACTTGTCACCATCCAGAACTACATTCCACATCTTGTAATCAATCATGCGCATATACTGCCTGATGCGCATCTTCCAAAGCTCATATTCTCCTTGCTTGAGCATTGGGATCTTGGATGCAGTAATCATATGTGTGTCGTCACCCATGGCTTCTTTTGTTGTTATGAACAGAATTTAGTAGTAATTGAGTTCTTCTCGATCACAGCTTCTAGATCACAAGCTCTGATACCACTTGTTGATCCCAGTTGAGCAAACGATCTAGTATAGAAGCTGACTTGAATAGAGACTTATATAATACGCGGAATATATTATATAACTTAAGATGAACACAAGAACAATGAATATCACACTAAACACTTCAATATATTGATTATACGAGCACTCTTACAATGCTAGGGTTTTACAACCTTGAAGTGAATTCGACTTTTTTAACACACGTACATTCTCTAACCCTAGGGATCTCCTTTTATAGACAAGGAACCCTACACAGTTTACAAAGACTTCTTACACACACAAACAATATTCTAAACCTATAGAATATTTAATACAATCATTAACATAAATACATGACTCAATACTATAATTAACTCTGAGCAGCAGAGTTCTTCAATATGAGCAGCAGAGTCACAATTCCAGCAGCAGAATCAGCCAGCAGCAGATTGATATTATTAGAAGCAGAGTTACTTAAAACCCAACATTAACTTCCTCCACCAGGGACAACCAAAAACATTGCAAGACTTTGCTTATTATTATTATTTAAAAAATTGCAAGGTGACCATTGCTAGTTTTCGGAACACTAGCAAGGTTGACCTTGTTAGTTATCAAACTTATGATATTTTGAGAAAAACTAGTAAGATCTTGCTAATTTCATGGGTAGTTTAACTTTTTGGATAAAAATTAGGTATTTGGTAAAATATGTTTGCAAATTTATTATTTTTGTCATTTTTCCTAGTTTATATTACTTTGTTTGTTTTGGCTTACTTTGTATCTTGTGACTAATTGATATCTTTAACTCATGGTAAGATTATAACTTATAAGCTAATAAATATAGGGCAAATGGCATAAAAAGGTACTAAACTTAGGGTCCATTTCCAATCAAGGTACCATTCTTTTTTTCTTGCATAAAAAGGTACTCAACAAATTTTTTTGGCGGATTTGGGTTTTTTACTAACGTTTGTTAACTCACTTCGTTAGAAAAATACATGTTTGGTCCTTGAGTTTATATAATCATTTCATCCACCACCACCTCTCACCACAAGCCACCACCACCACCTGCCACCTCTACCACCATCCACCACCACCACCACCAGAAGCTACCACCACTGCCGCCGCCATTACTAATTTTACCCTCATTTATAAGAATCTTGTTCACTGACATTCCATCAAACACATTACACACATCATTTTCATAAGAACTGCATACTAACTTGGCCACCCATCTGAGGTAGAAAGGAGAGACATCAGTAGCATAATGATGGTTTTCTAAAGCTGAACTCTGAAGGGGGTGTTCTAAAGGTTTAGTTTTGTTTTCTGATTCAAAATCAAAAACCATTTGTAGAGTAGAATAATAATCTTTGGAATTAATGTTAGGATTTTTTTTGTGATTGTCGCAGTGAGCCTAGATGGTCTACTGCTTCAAAGTTCAACAGTTGCAGATTCTATACCGTTCCAATTTTCTGATGGCTTAACAGAATCGGTCCCTTGCTCCTATATTGAGTTTGCCCAACGCCTTGTCTTGCCACAATACAAGCACTTGCCCCAACATGAGGTTACACTTTTTTCTTTCTGTTGTGTTTGTTTTCATCATGACCATACCCTCTGAAATGCTTCCATGTGTGTAGGTTGAGGAGCTTCATAGACGAGATGGATTTGAGGTGGGTAATGCTGACAAGATATTTGAGAGCACATCCAAAGATCAGTTAACTAGGAAAGTATGTAATTAGAATAAACCCACAAGACAATGAGATACGTGGAGTTGTTTGTAAAACTTAAAAGTTATTAATCTTATTGCTCTTCTCAAACTTATGTCTGTTTATACTCCTGGACTCGCATATGCGTGAATGCACCTGGTACCTTTGCGATATAATCAATATAAGGTAAAGAAAATGGTTAAAAGAGGGAACCTGTCATGACATTCATTTTGAATCATTTTTTCATCTTCTTTCTCCCCTTCAACTATACAACATTTTTCATCATAATATTTCAAACGCAGCAGTCAGCAATCACTAATGATGGTTTTCTTATGAAAATGATGTGTGTAATGTGTTTGATGGAATGTCAGTGAACAAGATTCTTATAAATGAGGGTAGAATTAGTAATGGCGGCGGCAGTGGTGGTAGCTTCTGGTGGTGGTGGTGGTGGATGGTGGTAGAGGTGGCAGGTGGTGGTGGCGGCTTGTGGTGAGAGGTGGTAGTAGGTGGTGGTGGATGGTGCATGAAATGATTATACAAACTCAAGGACCAAACATGTATTTTTCTAACGAAGTGAGTTAACAAACGTTAGTAAAAAACCCAAATCCGCAAAAAAAAATTGTTGGGTACCTTTTTATGCAAGAAAAAAAGAATAATACCTTGATTGAAAATGGACCCTAAGTTTGGTACCTTTTTGTGCCATTTGCCCATAAATATACTGTAAAAAAGTAGGTTTATAAAAAATCAGGGTTCTAAAAAGTGCGTCATGGCGGGGCTAAGGCGTGAGACGTGGCCTTCATGTTACGAAATAAACCAAGACGTCAGCTTTAGGTGTGGCGTATGATGAGGCGTGAGGCGTGACACCTTTTTTTAATTCAACTGCGGGATTTTTATTATTTATTTTTTTATTTTTTTAAAGAAATAAAAAAGATTAAATGCAAGGATAGTTTTTTGACTTAATAAGAAATAAAAAAGATTAAATGCAAGGATTGTTTTTTTACTTAATTCCCTCTGTATAACACTTTTTGTAAACTCGATATATGAAATATGAAATATGATATAATGGATAAATCCATAAATATTTTCATATTTTATTCCGCTTTAAGTCGTGTCTTAAAAAACGCTATGGCTTCGTCATGGCTCCTAAGGCATGAGGCTTGGCCATGCCGCCACACATGCCCCACGCTAATTATAACCTTGTAAAAAATAAGACAAGTCAATTAGTCTAATAACCCGAAAATGATATCGAATATACACCCTTAAAATAGGCGTCGTTTATATTTACATTCATTTATTTTTATCATAATACTTACATAACTAAAGTAATCATCATCAAGATGACACAGTGGTCTTCATAGGAGGTCTCATATTCAAACCTCACTAGTTACACATCTTTTGGATGGCTAAAAGAATGGTTGTGAAATGGTTACAACGTTTTCCAGTTAGACCACGTACATCCAAATTAAAAACTTATCCTCCTTGGTTAACTTAAACAAGTTAAACCTTATTCATTTGCCAGTTTACTTGCATGACTAAAGTATACACAAACTGCCAAAAAGTGAACAAGGGGATATCAGGGCATCCACAATGTATACAATATTCTTGAGTTGAATAGATTACCATATCATCATTATACCCTTCACACAAAATCTCTACAACCCATTAAACATTACCTACTAAAAAATGAAGTGCCATGTCATCATATACAATACATTTAAGATAGTGGAGGACCCCACCAAGATGGTATAATATTTGTAACTCTCATTCAATCTACTTAGTTTTGCACCGCATTAATCTACGACATGTCATATTATTACTCTATTGAATGATGCCGTGTAGGAGCATTGTAGATGGCCTCATAGTGATATTTATGTAGACGGTTGAGTTGAATCAACTCATTTGTTTAACCCATTTGGTTGTCGTTTTTAAAAGTAAATTATAATTGTCCAGATTAGCTACAAGTATAGCCGAATATAATATAAGTTGGACCGGTTTTATAGTTTTGTTTCATTATTTAAGTTTAAATAGAGAAATAAGCATAATTGAGATGTTATGTGTTAAAGGAATACCATGAAAGGTGGTATGTGTTAATGTGTCCACGAGTAATGAAGCTAAATAAGTTTATGAGTTACATGATAAAGTAGATGATTTGGTATGAATGATAAATCTTATTGTAGAGGTTGAGCGATTTATCATGCTAAACGAGAGTTTATCTGTCAAGTCACTGTAATAAGCGGTTTAAGAGATGATAATAAAAGAAAACAAAAAAAAAAGTATCATGAGAGGGAAAAGAAAAGAGGAAGGCAGTGAAGTGTAAATATAACTGAAGTCGGAGCTGAGAATCCAAATCCAACACAAACACAAAGTACATCAACACACGAACATATATGTCCAAAGCCCATAAACACACACAGATAGACTTCCTTCCCTTCCTTCCTTCCTTCCCATGTTTGGTTTGGTTTTCTACCTCAAATAAATCAATAAATAAAAACCCTAAACTAACCATCACTTAATAATAATAATCATAATCGAATATGGAACATCATTCGTTCCATAACTTATTCGAACGACGACCCATCGTTAACAACAAAAAGTCATCCAAAATCCCACCTGTTAAGTGGTATAAACAATGGTAGTAATTCTTTTTTCTTTTTAACTTTGTTTTTATCTTTATGTGTAATTGTCTGTTTCTTTAATTGTATGTGCAATTCAATTAGTTTAGTTTTCGAACATTAAATTAAATTCTAGCAAACCACCAATAATAAGAATGTTGATTCTCCTTTATACGAATGTTTCGGATTACTTGGTAATATTTTTGTTTGTAGGATAAGTGTTTTTAAATTAATTTCCAATAAACTATTATTCATTGAAGCTATTTAGATAGTGTCTCTCATATAAGCTAAGTTAAATAAATAAATTTGAAAAAACCAATAACCAGATAAGTAATTGACTCTGGTTGGTTTACGCGATTACGATACTGTCTTGTTCATGACGTTAAGGAACCCTTTGATACTAATGCTTTTCATATCAGCCGTTGTTAAGTGTGCTAAGCTATTATTATTAGTTTAGATGCATGCCAATGTGATTAATGGTACATTAGGATAGCTCGTGATTTGGAAACTTATTATCAGCTTGTAGCTAGCTAAGAATTGTGCAATTGAAGTCTATTGGCCATCATAGCAGGATTGGCAGCAAAGATAACCTTTGGATGGCAAGAAAACTAGCTGAAAGTCTCGGATTTTTTAGTTTTGCTTCATGTCTATATTTGCCTTTAAGTTTTCGCTAATCAAATGTTTCTGCTACAGATGATTACAGAAAATGGAAGTTAGTGCTTGTAGAGGATGATGGTGGATAGAAACCTTGATTAGGATTGTGTTTTGTTAGGAAAACAGTGTCACTTTGTTTATAATTCGTGTGTATTATAAGAACGCTAGTGACGAGTGTGGATATAGGCAAATTGACATACCACATAAATCTTTTAGTGTGATTATCCTTTTCCTGCAAATGTTATTACATGTTTAATTATTGTGTAAAGCCCATGACATGTTTCAGTTGTTTGGAAGTTTCTGTGCTCTGTTTATTTAGTAAATACCTATCTAAATGTCTCGGTTTTTCATACGTTTGATGTGAACTTGTTTCATTTACTGCCAACCTTGAGATTAACCTGATTATTATCAAACCAGGGTACCTCAGGATGTTGTAGCAACTGGTGGGAAATGTATGGTTATGAAATGGGTCTCAGGTTAGTATTCATCTATTTGAAAGACTAAAACAGAAATGTAAAGAAAATAACAAGTTATATGAATGGCTGTTTTAACTAGATCAACAAACTTCTTCTCATTGTGTTGTGCAAACAGAGGCTCAAATGAAGGCCTTAAAACAAAAGACGGAAAATCCAGTGACCGCAGAACCCGAGCCCGAACCAACTACTGAAGTTCTTTTCCTCTGCAGCTTCGAAGGTTGCGGGAAAACATTTATCGATGCTGGTGCTCTAAAGAAACATTCTAACATTCATGGAGAACGACAACATGTTTGCCATTATGAGAATTGTGGAAAGGTAAGTTTTTTGTTTGTTGAATGTTTGACATCAAAATCTTGATCATGACTTGCCGCATTTCTGAGAAGAGATATATCATTTTTGTTTGGCTTATTTGCAGAAATTTTTGGATAGCTCAAAGTTAAAGAGACATTTTCTTATCCATACAGGCGAGAGAGATTTTATTTGCCCACATGAAGGTTGTGGTAAGGTAATTTTTAGAAGTTTATTTTGGGTAGGGATTAAAAGAAGTTTGTGTATTTGTTAAATGACGATGTACAATGATCACTAATCTAATTACTTTTTGTAGGCATTCTCGTTGGATTTTAATCTGAAGTCACACATGAAGACTCATTCTCAAGAGAACTATCATATTTGCCCATTCCGAGAATGTGGCAAAAGATACGCTCATGAGTACAAGCTAAAGAAGCACATGATGAGTCACCACGAAAAGGTTTTTCCTTTTTAACATTGACATTTACACTAATTTCTGAACAACAACATAAGTATTTTGTTTACGACCTTTTGGTATTTGGACATTTTGACAGAATAACATGGCTGAATTGCCTTCCAAGTACGTGAACATCCAAGTTCAACCAGTGGAAAAGCCACCTCCGAGGCCACCAAAGATGGCATCAACTGCCACCTACACCACTCCATCATATGACCGCCCATACGCATGTCCATACGACAGTTGTGATAAAGCTTACATCCATGAATACAAACTCAACCTCCATCTAAGAAGAGAACACCCTGGCCATCTCCCTGAAGAAAATCCCAAAAACACCTCTCGAAACAAAAACAATAACAATGGTGACATGGATGCTGGTAGTGACCATGACGTATATGCTGTCAAACGTGGAAACACCAATTCCCTGAAACAGAACCGCCCAAAACCCAACATAAGGCTTCCTCC
>LBNU01018483.1:15376-31704 GCA_014162995.1 Artemisia annua | reverse complement strand
GCAAAACAAACTTCAAGCCTGGCGGATCTGGCGGAACCCTCACAAGGGTTCCGCCCGTGTACCACGAGGGTTCCGCCATGTCTGACAGTTATGTTTTGCGATAACTTGCCAAACCATCCAAAGTCACATCACATAAATACTTGGTCAAACACAAAACTTGTGTAAGAACCCTATGGAGAGTCAAACACACAAACCTTGTGTAAGAACCTTGTTTAGTCAATCACACTTTCTTTCCATAAATGTGATATGACAAAACTTGCCATAAATGGTGATGTGACATTTCTAGTTTAAGAAATATGAACATGTTGTGTTTTATATGAAATGTAAATGTAGCAAAAATCTAGTTATGCAAGACTTTAAACTAAAATCATGTTTTACTTAAAACTAAAGTTTAAACTTTGTCATTAAAAAAACTTAGCAAAGATCGTAAAATATAAATAACGTTTTTAAGCGATATTTGTATTAACAATCATGATGAAGTCCAAGTACTTAGATGTTTGAAGAGATGGTCAAGCAATCTAAATCATGTACTAGTATGTCATAATTCATGTGGTAGTGTAAGAGATGAAGGAATATCATAAGTTTTAAATACTTTAATTATTTAGAAGATAGATAATCAAGATTCTCATGCTAGTACCCAATATTATTCATGCATGCACCAAAATTTATTAAGCCATGCAAGAATCCTCCAACTATGGTTTGATGAGAAATCATGCAAGAATTTAAAGAGCATCATTCATTTAGATTTGTCATGCAACACTTATTTATCACATAGGATGAACAAGTAGAGTTAGATATCAAATTTTCAACACAAGTGCAAGTTGTGATAAACATTATATCTAATCTTGGAAATTTGACATAATCAACATTATCGAGATTAAGCTAGATAATTTGTGTCAAATTTTCATGTTCAATGCACATGGTATAGACATGTAGAGTCTTGGACATTATCAATCATAGTTGGAATAATGAATCGATACATATCTTTTCTCTTGGAAGACATTTATTTATGCTTCCTTCCATGCCTTCACATAAGACCTAATCACATAAGCACATACACTCTAAGAACACCTAAAGGACTTGCAAACAACTCCTAGACATTTTATTCTAGCTTAAAGATTGTTCTCCTAAGATGCATGTCAACCATGTACACCTAAACCTATCCCAAAACAATTTGGATTTTTGAAAAATGTCATGCCAATTATTTTGTGACCTAAGAGTCCTTTTATTCAAGTCACCAATGACTTGTTCAATAGGATGACCCCTCGCTTCTCTCACTTCCTTAGGATTGCCTTCATCCGAAACATTAACTTGTAATGACGGCGACCTTTCTTGATCTTGAACTATAGGTTCATCGACCACATCATCTTCTACCGAAGGAGATGATTTAGGCTCGGGCATGCTCTCATCAAAGGTAACATTGAGAGATTCCTCAATCCTCATTGTTTCCTTGTTAAGCACTATGTATGCTTTACTTATTTGAGAGTATCCTAGGAACACACCTTCATACGACTTTGGGTCGAATTTGGTGAGATACTCTTTGGTGTTAAGTATAAACACTTTACACCCAAATACTCTAAAGTATTCTAATGAAGTTTTTCTATTCCTAAGAATTTCATATGGAGTTTTATTTATAACCTTTCTTATATAGACTCTATTAAAAATGTAACATGCGGTTTCTAAGGCATGACACTAAAACTTTTGTGAAATGGATTGCTCGTCAAGTATTGCACGACTCATCTTTCTTAACTTACGATGTGTTCTTTCAACAATCTCATGCGATTGAGAAGTGAACGGGCCCGATAAGTTATAAGATATTCCATGTTGTTCACAAAAGTTTCCAAATTGCAATTTATCAAATTCACTACTATGATTTGTTTTAATTGAAACAATTGAACAATCAAGTAGGTTTTCGAGTTTCTTTCTTAAGATGTCAAATTTATTTAGGACTCCATCCTTATTTTCTAAAAATAGCACCCAAGTGTAATTTTTCTCCGTAACTTTGGATTGGAGATGGACCATACAAATCTAAGTGCAATAATTCTAAAACCCTATTAGTTTCCACTTCATTTCTATTTCTATTGTTTGCTCGTCCTTGACTCCCTAGACATGTATCACAATAATGTCTCTCAAAGTTCAACTTTGGTAAATTCCTTACTAGCTCGTTGCAAGCTAGGTTTTGGACTAACCTCATATTGGCTTGACCTAACCTCCTATGCCAAAGCGTTGAGTTATCCACCATGGATGTTGTAACAACCCGCATTTTCAGGACATTTTTCCAAAATATTATTCACGGGTTACTATTCATCATTTACTATTCATCGGTCACAATTCATCATTTCACTATTCATCGTTTTCGGAGTCCGTTTGTGATTCTGAGAAGTGTTACTATTCATGTGACACTATTCATCCCGGAAGAAAAACACTATTCATGGTCATCATGCATCATCACGTAAACCTAGCTTACAGGTTTGTGTGTTTTCATTTACGTATGTTCATTTATTCAATAAACGCTACCACTCAGTTTTACTACTAACATATACCCGATACTCCCGTCCACGATCCTAATATATTTTCATACTCATTATAATAATATAAAAGTTATATTATTAATTTACCCGGTGTTTTCAAGTCAACTGCTACATTTTTCGTTAGAAGCTTATAACTCCGTCGGTTTGCGATATTTCAACCCGATAATTATTTTAACACCCGATTCTTGCAAGGAATAATATTTTACAACTTTTACAACTTCGTCATAATTTATTTCATCTCGTCACGATGTATTTCTAGTTAACTCGGTACCCGGTAACACATAATACACAATAATATCTAACTAATACATGTGTTTTGGGGACAAGAACATTAATGAGCCACAAACCTTCCTTCTTTTCCTCTTTTGCCGCCCCATTGCCCCCCCCCTCCTAGACCCTTTCTAGTTGCATTTTACCAACCAATAATAAATGCCCAACTAGAACTTGTCCTTAACTTTAGAAAATATCTCATTTGCTTTCATTTTTCACATAAACTTCAAGTAAACATGTAAAAATTTCTCTCTTCTCCTTCTTCCCATGGGGTGCTCGGCCAGGAACAAAACAAGAGGCAACCATCACCAATTTTTCAACATCAATACATAAACAAGCTCATCTAATATTCCTTATAGGGTTTTGAAATACAAACTCAAGGTTTTATAGGTTTTTCATTTCCAAAACTCTCTAATCTTTCAAGTAAGCTCAAGAACATCTTTCTAATCTTTTCATACTTTCATTTTATTGTTTTTCAAGTTATATTAGTGATTGATCATGCAAAAATACAAGTTATCTATACCACTTTAATCATTTTCATCATAAACACTAGATCTATAAGTTTTATTAACATCCTCATGAGATCCACCAAGGTTGATGATAACCCATGACACCCTAAGAAGGTGTATGGTAGGATTGAGTATTTGTGGAGTTGATTTAAAGTAGTTTGGTTAAGTCTTGAACAAGTTAGAACCAAGAAAATGAGTTATAAACACTATATAATAAGGTTCTGTCCATTTTTGCAAAACGTAGGAAAATCAGTAGACCTGGGGTCTTTTTGGCTTAAAGATTTAGAAAATACTTTCCGAAACGAAACTATGGCCGAAAACGGGGATAAATACGGGTTTATAACAAAAAAGATATGATAAAAACAAGTTATAACAAGTTATGTAAAACGTGGTGAATTCAGTAACCCATAGCCTATTTTTGACCAAATACTCAGTAAGTTACGATTATAATGAAAACATAGCCGAAAGAACGGACTAAAACGGACTTACGACGAGAAAGTTATGATATAAACAAGTTGCATAACTAAAATGGGTAATTTCTGAAAAATAGTGTGCTGATGCACAAGTTTTACGGACCAAAACGAGACCCTAAACCATATTAAAATGCACCAACATGTTCAAAATATGTAAGTTCACTGTAAGACCTTTCCGTGAATATAAAGAACGCGAGAAACAGACTTATAACGAATGAGATATTAGCTTTTGAAGTTAACTTATGCACATAATATACC
Organism: Artemisia annua; assembly: GCA_014162995.1. Classification (NCBI taxonomy): domain Eukaryota; kingdom Viridiplantae; phylum Streptophyta; class Magnoliopsida; order Asterales; family Asteraceae; genus Artemisia; species Artemisia annua. Next base: position 27,663 of record LBNU01018483.1, on the reverse strand, counting down.
AACAGCTCAACACTTAGAATATTTTCCAGAAAAATCTGCATATGCTCAAATGCTCGTGTTTGGAGCCATTTTCCCATCAATAGACTCATTTCTGGGTTTGGGACATCAAGGAACAAAAGTTTGTACTCCTGTAACACTTTCCAAAACAGTTGGCTTTTTGTCTTTTGGACTTAAAACAAGTAAGTTATGACCTTTCCAAACTTTCATGAAAATAGCCCAGAATTGGCAGTTTTGGCCTAAACCCCTTACTTCATGGCTGTATATCTCCTAATCTATGCACATTGGGGAAAATGTCAGTGTTAAGACTTTTTAACTAATGTAACAAGCTTTCCAGAAATATAAATTTTTCTTCCTAATTCCCAGTATGCAACATTTTATAACTAGTTTTCCGAGGCTACTTGAGCCGTTTTCAGAAATTGTCAAGTACTATATTTTGCGACGAAAGTTATAATTTCACATATTTTCATCAAAAGACTATCGTAGAACATCGTTACACCATATATACATGGAAAATACAGTATGACTTGATATGACAACGAAAAATATAATTTTCGACGATTTTACATATTTTAAAATAATACGAGTGGTATCGATAACATACGTATTAGCATGTGCAACATCGTTTCATTTCTTACATTAGAACCTATCGTTCATATTAGGTTGCGGTTGGAGATCGTGCCTCATTTCATTGCATCTACTCTTGTCATCATAGCTATCGCACCAGGTGAGTCATAGCCCCACTTTTACTTGTTTAATTACTTTACAATCTCTTTGGGGGACATACATGCTCAATTACATGTTTTCAATTTATTATTCCATTTCAAATCCCACGAGAGAGAATACATTGCAATCATTTTTTTCATACGGGCCAAAGTATTAAATTTCAAGTACATTACTTAAGTTACCGCATTGCCTTATTTAAGTCCCCATACAATCATGGACCGTTAATTATGCTTAAGCGAGAGTGAGTGGATAGATCTATTGAGGGTGACGCCTTCATCCGTGTTGGTTAAACCAACAGTCAAGCGGATGCATTTCATTTTACATATACATTAGAGTGCTCGGCAAAACACTCTGGAGGGGCATTTCATGAAGTCAAGCTTCGGGGTCATGAGCTTAAGGTTTATTGTACTATTTTTTTTCACGTGACTTTTGTCATGCACATTATACTTGTGGTTACCGTAAAAGTATTTCATTTACATACATCAAATCACATTTAGCGGTGGGTTGTAAACACACAGGTTGCAAGTCTTGTTATGGCCGAGACTTGGAATCGGGTGGATTTACAATGCCTTCACTGGGAAATCTTCATCCTAATGCAATTCATTTTTCACTAAACTCTATGAACTCACCAACCTCGTGTTGACACTTTAGCATGTATTTTCAGGTATTTAGCAATGGCAAGCTACTGGAGGTTTTGGCAGGGCATGGCATGGTCATAGAAGACTCTGATATTCACACAGGGACCGTTTTAACTATATCTTAAAGGGCCTACTTCTGCATCACTTTTAACAATGCAAACTTAACATTTTGTTTAAACGATTTTATTCGAAATTATTGAAATGAAAATTGTTCTTTGCACTTGTGTTGTGATACCAATTGAGTTGCACCCCAATAACATTATTTTTCGCTGCAAACCACTTTTTGGGGGTGTGACAGATTGGTATCAGAGCCTCGGCTATAGAGAACTGGGTGTTTTTGAAACCTAGACTATAGCTACTTTCAAGAAAACTTAACCCTATGACCGCCACGTGCATGCCTGCCAAGCTGATGCCTCATTGGTAGTTTGTTGCTGATTCATGTGATGAGAAAATATCTCATTACCAAACATATTATACTCACTTTTTCTAGTTGTTCACTGTAATTGGTTCCATATTAGTATGCTTGCATATCATGCGCTTCTTATTGTTACGCCTTTTCCTTGCGAAATTTCATCATTCGACCTCGAGTTTTGGTCACTTGCCTTAGTCTTTCAGAACATCTGTTGACATAAATAATGCGTAAAAACGTTATTTATATTTTTCGATATCTCTACGTTTTGATGATCACAAAATGGAAAATCATTAAACATAAGATTACTACGTAAACAAGTATCAAGCTAGTTTATATCATTATATCCAACTTAATCACTTAAGGTATGAATAAACAAGTGCTTAATACATCTCATGATGAAAGGGGTATTTAATTAATTAATACAAAGTTTATTTAATATTATATATTTTTGAAAAATAATTTTGGTAATAAAGAAAAATGTTTTAGTCATACTAAATATATGAATTCAAATTTTTAACCAAAATCAGTTAGTTTTTCACCAAATAAACTTTCCCCACAAAAAGACAAAGAATCTGGCCGTTACAGTAGGCCGGCCCCCTTAATTATAAAGGGCGGCCCCCTTAATTTTAAGGGGGCCGGCCATGAATTAAGGGGACCGGCACGCTCCCTGTGTCAGATTTTGTCAGAATTTTTTCCCTATAAATACCACCTTAAATCTGGTATTTTTCCTCACCTTTTGCACGAAATTTTCAGATCCAAAATCTCTCTAAACATCTTCCAAAACCCTTTGATCATTAGATTACTAATCCTTGTTTCAAGTGATTCAATCCCTCACCATCCATCATCATCCTAAGTGCAAAAGAAGAATACTCCTTCAACCTCAAGTTTAAGAAGTGTTGTGTACATTGTGTATATTACTTGTATAGTTGTGTTGTGACTATTGTAAGTAGATTAAGTAGTGCTAGTTGTGAAGTAGTTGTGTTGTGAAAAGAAGAGAAGTTGTGTTGTGAAGAGAAGAAGGTGTGTCGTGAAGAAGAAGTTGTGTTGTGAAGAAGAAGTCGTGTTGTGAAGAAGAAGAGAAGTTGTGTTGTGTTGTGTTGTGTTGTGTTGTGAGATTGGTTCTAGCTACTATTAGGACCCGACATTTAGCTTTGTGTCGTTAAGCCGGTGTAAGCAACGTTGTGTAAGGTTTTCTCCGCCATAAGGGAGCTTGTTGACATAGTGAAGAAAACTCCCGAGTTAGGTGCTCGGGGAGTGGAGTAGGACGAAGAGGAGATTCGTAGCCGAACCACTATAAATCCTTTGTCTCACGGTGCCATCTTTCCAACTCTATCTTTTCACTTACTTACTTACTTTTATATTTGTCATATCATACACTTGTTGATATTATTGCTTATAATTTTGCAAGTTTCTTGGTGACACATAAATATCGAATTGGTGTTTTTATAAACAAAGTTTTTATAAATTAAAAAGACGTAAAACTATTCAACCCCCCTTCTAGTTTTCCACAACATCTTTTTATAAGTAAAGGACATAGTATTAGTATAACTGAGCTGAGTATTTTAAAATTCATGGAACCTCGGTGGAGTGTAGACTGGTCATCTACATTCGACCCGGGACAGTAGGATATGGGCTGACCACCAATATCCGACTCAGAGATGAATTTTGCAATACTGGGAATGGTTATAATAAAATTATGTTCGGGTTGCATTTTCATTTGATTTTTCCAAATGTTTCATTCATGTGTGCATATTCAAACGTTGCAAGAACATTCACATCCACATCATTTTTGAACCGCCGCTTAGAAGCATGTCAACAAATCATTACATCTCGTGAACATTCATATTTATGCACAATACATTTACATCACCGTACTCTCTTTCATCACAATCTCATTATGTCACGGTTGTTATAGTCATTTCCCTTCTTACCATCACCATCATCTCCATTCCCCAAATCCTATATATACAAGGATTAGATGACACTCTATGGATTCTTAGGTTACTCATCAATCATTACTCCCAATATTGATAAGTGGATATTATCAAAGACCTCCCTAGGAAAGACTTTCCATACCAACTATGAGGAGGACCTCTCGGTACATTAAGACCATTCAAAACTCAACGGAAATCTCAAGATATCACAAAATCATTCAAACCACTATCACTGGCCGGATCGCCAAAATTCCATCATCTGGAAGGTATTGGCTTGACTGAATTACAAGATTCGTTACGGTACGAATGCTCACTAAGCAACACTATAGGGATAAGTCCAACCTCCTAACCAAGACTATAGAACATTCAATTGAACATGACCTCACCAATAGACATTATTCAAACATGTTAGACACCTACGCATTTGTGCAGACATACCTACCCGATTATTTCATCCTCCTAATACTTTCACTTTTAAATGAAGTTTTCATTAAACAACAGTTATTTTCCAGAAAAATCTGCATATGCTCAAATGCTCATGTTTGGAGCCATTTTCCCATCAATAGACTTATTTCTGGGTTTGGGACATCAAGGAACAAAAGTTTGTACTCCTGTAACACTTTCCAAAACAGTTGGCGTTTTGTCATTTGGACTTAAAACAAGTAAGTTATGACCTTCCAAACTTTCATGAAAACAGCCCAGAATTGGCAGTTTTGGCCTAAACCCCTTACTTCATGGCTGTATATCTCCTAATCTATGCACACTGGGGAAAATGTCAGTGTTAAGACTTTTTAACTAATGTAACAAGTTCCAGAACTATAAAGTTTTCTTCCTAATTCCCAGTATGCAACATTTTACAACTAGTTTTCCGAGGCTACTTGAGCCGTTTTCAGAAATTGTCAAGTACTATATTTTGCGACGAAAGTTATAATTTCACATATTTTCATCAAAAGACTATCGTAGAACATCGTTACACCATATATACATGGAAAATACAGTATGACTTGATAGGACAACGAAAAATATAATTTTCGATGATTTTACATATTTTAAAATAATACGAGTGGTATCGATAACATACGTATTAGCATGTGCAACATCGTTTCATTTCTTACATTAGAACCTATCGTTCATATTAGGTTGCGGTTAGAGATCGTGCCTCATTTCATTGCATCTACTCTTGTCATCATAGCTATCGCACCAGGTGAGTCATAGCCCCACTTTTACTCGTTTAATTACTTTACAATCTCTTTGGGGGAGATACATGCTCAATTACATGTTTTCAATTTATTATTCCATTTCAAATCCCACGAGGGAGAATACATTGCAATCATTTTTTTTATACGGGCCAAAGTATTAAATTTCAAGTACATTACTTAAGTTACCGCATTTGCCATGTTTAAGTCCCCATACAATCATGGACCGTTAATTATGCTTAAGCGAGAGTGAGTGGATAGATCTATTGAGGGTGACGCCTCCATCCGTGTTGGTTAAACCAACAGTCAAGCGGATGCATTTCATTTTACATATACATTAGAGTGCTCGGCAAAACACTCTGGAGGGGCATTTCATGCAGTCAAGCTTCGGGGTCATGAGCTTAAGGTTTATTGTATTTTTTTTCACGTGACTTTTGTCATGCACATTATACTTGTGGTTACCGTAAAAGTATTTCATTTACATACATCAAATCACATTTGGCGGTGGGTTGTAAACACACAGGTTGCAAGTCTTGTTATGGCCGAGACTTGGAATCGGGTGGATTTACAATGCCTTCGCTGGGAAATCTTCATCCTAATGCAATTCATTTTTCACTTAACTCTATGAACTCACCAACCTCGTGTTGACACTTTAGCATGTATTTTCAGGTATTTAGCAATGGCAAGCTACTGGAGGTTTTGGCAGGGCATGGCATGGTCATAGAAGACTCTGATATTCATACTGGGACCGTTTTAACCATATCTTAAAGGGCCTACTTCCGCATCACTTTTAACAATGTAAACTTAACATTTTGTTTAAATGATTTTATTCGAAATGATTGAAATGAAAATTGTTCTTTGCACTTGTGTTGTGATACCAATTGAGTTGCACCCCAATAACATTATTTTCTGCTGCAAACCACTTTTTGGGGGTGTGACAGATGTAAGACATATGTGTTGTGTGGAGTTATCTCCCAACTTGCATGTATACAAGTTATTTCTCCTATGACCTCTAGCCAACACTTTACCATTTTTACTAATCATACAATCTACTTTAGTAAATTTTACCTCACAATCATCGTCACTTAATTGACTCACACTAATCAAATTAAAGTTTAAACCACTAACATGCTCAACATTGGTTATTTCTATGGAGTCATGAAGGACGTTACCTTTGCCGACAATTTTGCCGTTAAGTTTCCTTCCAAAAATGACTTGATTGTCGTTATACTCCTTGTATGACGTGAACAATCTTCTATTCCCGGTCATGTGTTTAGTGCAACCACTATCCACTATCCACTCGTCCGGTNTAATTGACTCACACTAATCAAATTAAAGTTTAAACCACTAACATGCTCAACATTGGTTATTTCTATGGAGTCATGAAGGACGTTACCTTTGCCGACAATTTTGCCGTTAAGTTTCCTTCCAAAAATGACTTGATTGTCGTTATACTCCTTGTATGACGTGAACAATCTTCTATTCCCGGTCATGTGTTTAGTGCAACCACTATCCACTATCCACTCGTCCGGTTGTAGATCACTTTTGAGACAAACCTACAACAAAGATGCAATTCAAACCTTTGGTACCCATTGCTTCTTGGGTCCATTTTGGTTAGCATATAAGGTGCCTAAATTGAATATTCTTGGGTCTTGAAGTAAGAGACATAGTTTCTCAATACCAAATTTAGAAAAAGTAGACCAAGGATTGTTTTGAAAATTATTGTAAGTTTGATAACTTGATCTATACCCTTGATGAGTTTGAGGTCTAAAGGAGCTTTGGTTTGAATAGGAGTTGTATCTCCTTTGATAGTTGTTGTGTTGGTATTGAGATGACCTTTGATTATAATTATAGAAGTTTCTTCTTTGATTGTTTTGAAACGAAGGTCTTTGGTTGCATGAAGTAGAGGGTCTCATATTAGGTGTAGGTAAGATTGGTCTATTATTTACTTGAGGTTGTGTATAACCAAGAGCATTGCGAGAACTCGAGTTAAGACTTTGTTTAGGGTTTTCTTTTCTATTAATGGGACACTGATTCCCTCGAGTGTTTGCAAAAGGAGTTTGAGGTGTAATTGGTTTGACATAAGTTTTTGACGATTCTCCGCTTTTCCTCAGAGGTCTGGCGCGTTGACGCATCGGGCAGCGCGTCAGTCTCGGAGATTTTTGGAGTTTCGTTTTCCTTGGCCTTTACAAAAGCTATTGGTTTTGTTAGACTTATGGAAGTGGTTTGACCATGTTTTGAAAATCCAAGACCTTCCTTATCTTGGGACCAATTTTGACGACTTATGATTTCTTCTAAATCATTTGTACTTTTCTTAAATTTTGAAAAGCTTAGAGACCCTTGTTGAAGTTTAGATACTTTATCATTCAAAGAGTCAACCTCTAGTGTGAGCGACTCACACCCTTTACATGGTTAAATCACCTCTTTACAATGACTTAGTTTCTTGACTTCTCTTTCAAGTTCATAAACCTTCTCATTAAGTTTAGCACGTTCTTGTTCAATAATGAGTTTTTCTTTAAGAACATTTTCGAAAGTCTTTCTAAAGTTTTCGTCAAATTTTATTAGGTTCTCATTCTCCTTTTGCAAGTTGTTAATATCTAGATTATTGGAAGAATAAGGGTTTTGAGATACCTCTAATTGTTCTTGTGCCATGAGACAAGTGGCTTCCTTGCTTGGTTGGTCTTCATCTTCACTATCGCTCCAAGCTCCTCCCACGAATGCTTTGTTCTTTCTTGGCTTAGGACACTCATTTATGAAGTGACCCTCCTCACCACAATTGTAGCATCCTTGGGTGCGTCTTGAACTCTCACCAACCTTGTTGTCAACACCCCGGCTTCCACCAAAGTTGTTCCTTCCACCGAAGTTATTTCTTCCACCGTTACCTCGGTTGCCAAATTGATTACCACGCCTAAAGTTTCCACCTCTTCTGAAGAATCTTCTAAAGTTCTTTGCCATGAGGTTATATTCTTCGTCATCTTCATCATCTTCTTCATCACTTTCCTCTTGATTATCACTAATATCACTCGTTTGGCTCTTAGTGACCTTAGCTTTGAGGGCCAAAGACTTTACTTTTTCTTTCTTGTCTTTAGTGGCAACCTTGTCATTATCAAGGATCATTTCATAGACCTCGAGGTTTCCAATGAGGTCATCCAGAGGGAGTTCCGCCAAATTTTTGGCTTCTTCAATGGCCGTTACCTTTGGCCTCCACTTCACCGAAAGAGCTCGAAGAAACTTTCTCACATGGTTCTTATTATAGNGGCTCTTAGTGACCTTAGCTTTGAGGGCCAAAGACTTTACTTTTTCTTTCTTGTCTTTAGTGGCAACCTTGTCATTATCAAGGATCATTTCATAGACCTCGAGGTTTCCAATGAGGTCATCCAGAGGGAGTTCCGCCAAATTTTTGGCTTCTTCAATGGCCGTTACCTTTGGCCTCCACTTCACCGAAAGAGCTCGAAGAAACTTTCTCACATGGTTCTTATTATAGAAGCTAGGATCTAGAGTCGTGAGGCTTGTGATGATAGCATTGAACCGTGTGTAACCAATGTCAATGGTTTCTTCATCGGCGATCGAGAACTTCTCATATTGTTGAATGAGCAAGTCGATCTTGCAATCCTTGACTTGTGAATTGCCTTGATGGGTGATGATGAGCGAATGCCAAATCTCCTTGGCGGTCTTGCACACATGGACTCTCTCGAACTCCCTTCGAGGTAGAGCATTGTAGATCATCATTTTAGCTTCTTGATTCTTGACAAGCTTCTTCTTTTCATCTTCTTTAAGTTCCGAGTATGGCTTTTCAACCATCAACTTGGTTTCCGGATCAAGCATCATGAAAACAAAGTATCCATTTTGAATGACCTCCCACAAGTCAAGATCCTTGGACCTAACATAGGTCTCAAATCGAGTTTTCCAAAAACAAAACCCATCGGTCTATAGCAAAGGTGGTTTTTGCATAGAACACCCCTCAACGTAGTTCTCTTGAGCCATGGATCTATACTCTACTTTACCAAAAATCTTAGTTAGGATTTTGGATATTTGGGAAAGAAGTTTTTGACTTAAAACGACTTCTCGGGAAGGTTTTAACGCTCAAAAACTTGAGTATTTCACTCTGATACCAATTGTAGAACCGTAGAGGGGGTGAATATGGTTTCCTCGGCTTTTCAGGACGTTTAAAAACTTTAAGCCTCAAGGATAACCAAGTGTTTTAAGTAAGAGCAACCATAAACACAATCACAACCGCAAGTATATAAAGCAAGTAAAGAACACCAAGATATATACTGGTTCGGGATGGGGGTTTATACCATCCGTACGTCCAGTTGCGAATCCACGACACCGATACTATTCACTATATAATCCTTTCGGTGGACTACAAACCGTTACAATTCACTCCACCGATATTCGCCAATATCGATGCTCACAAAGAAGGAGTTACTCCCCAACGGTATTCCGCCCTCGGAAAACATCCAAAAGAATCTCGCGATTCGACTTCACCTAAGGGTCACCAAGACCACTACCAAGACTTCCCACCGGAAGTATCAAACCCCAACTAGATCCCCAATGATCTAGGCTTGGTCACCAAGACACAAGACTTCCCTTACAAACAAATGAATGAATGAATATAGTTTTGTTCAACCAAGCCCTAACCTAACCTAGAGACTCGATTGTAGTAGAAAGGGTAAAGATAAGAAGACCCTCGACACAATCACAAGAGTGGATTAGGTTCTTGAGATTCTTCCCTTGCAAGGAGATGTGTTCTTTCAAAGATGTTAGTGTGTTTAACTAAGAACACAAGAGAGAATAGAGAGATTAGAGAGAAAGAATGTAGAGAGAAAGAATAATGGCAAGGGGTGAGGAATACAAGAGGCAATGGGGTATTTATAGGCCAAGACCCAAACTTGGAAAAAATTTACCGCGGCCGGCGCGTCACCCACAGCGCGCCAGGAACTCTGTTGTATTTTTCCCAAGTGTTGGGTGTTGGATCTTATAAATACCTAACCTTGCTAAACCCCCAATTGTACTTCACACTAAACCTTAAAATTAATCAATCTAAGGTTTACCAACTCAAATAGCCAATTTGAAAAATGTTTTGTGAAGTGTTTATTAGAAAACCAAATACCAAGGGTAGAGGAGTAGAAAGGGTTATTTGGTAAGGGTAGAATAGGTATTCCTCTCATGGCATAATAAAAGAGAATATGCCATGGAATATTCCTCACTAGGGAAGAGTGAGAGAGGTTGGGTTAAGAAGCAACCATGGTTAGGTTAGGAGAGTGTGTAGAGAATAAACCATGGTTAGGTTAAAGGGTATATCCAAGGGAATATTCCATCCTTGGTGTGGTTAAGAGTTAACCAAGGTTAAGTGTAGAGAACTAACCATTGTTGGGTTAGGAGAACCATGGTTGGGTTAAGAAAGAATATCCAAAGGAATATTCCTTTCTTGGAGAGAAAGTGTGGATGTTGGTGAGTTGTAAAGATGGGATATGAAAGGGTGTAAGGAATAAAGGAGTTGGATTTTGTGTGTGTAAGGGAATATGTAAGAAAGGATGTGATGGGGAGCCTAGTGTGTGTAGAAGGTGAAATGGTTGTGAGTAGTGTGTGTATTTTGAAAATAAAGGTATTGGGAGTGTAAGATATGGGTTGTATAAGATGTGATGTGTAGGGTATGAGTTGTATGTGTAAGGAATATGTAAGAGTGTAAGAGTGTGAAAAGATGGGGAGCCTTGTGTGTGTATTTGTGAGAGTATGTGAGTGAAGTGTGTGTATTTTGAAAATAAAGGTGTGTGTAGAAAAGAGTGTATTTGTGTATAGGGAATTATATGTATCAGTGTATAAGAAAAGATGTATGGGAAGTTGGTAAAGTAAAGAGAATATTGTAAGAGGGAATATTGTGTGGGAGTTTGTGTGGAAACAAGAGTACACTTTGTAAGGAGGTGTAAGGAATACTGTAAGAGGTTGTTGGAAAGGGATTTTTGGGAAGGATTGTGGGAGATTTGATGGTTTGACTTTTGTAAAAATGAGATTAAGAAAAGATTAGGAAAGATTAGTAAATAATCTAATTGTCATTAAGAAGAAAAAGATTTAGACAATTAAGATTATAAGTTGAGAAAATCATAGGTTACTTATAAGTTCAAGTAACACAACGTCGAGAATCTATAGTTTCATAACTCGTGACTTTCCACGACTCGACGTACTCAACTAACACCTTGATACAAACAAGTCAAGTGCTTTTCCTTGATGTAAAGCATAACCCATGCGGGTAAGGATGCGTTTACGCAAAGATACCTTGGACTTAGTTTGACAAATAAGGGAGTAAACATGTTACGTGATTAGAGAAGACGTAAGCACGGGATATGAGCATATGGATGCTTTCACGTGATGTTACATGAACTATATAAGCTCCCTAAGTTTAGAAAAGCCTTGGCTAGAGGCGAGAGTTAGAAAGTATGAGTTGCGTTTTCCCGTAAGTGGGTGTTTTAAAAGTTGGATCTCTCTAATCCCAAAACTCGTTTTGAGTGTTCTCAATTAAGCACATAACATATTCATACCTGTATTGAAAGATCCACATTTGTCGGGTAAGGGGAAAGCCGACTTTCAAAATTCGTCCCGACATTCATAGAACCCTGGCGCGTCACCCACGCGTTGACGCGTGGGTGGCGCGTCAGCAGCAGATGTGAATGTTGGGGAATTTTGGCTAACGTTTGTTATTTTATGTGTTTCGAAGATTTATTTGTCATCATTAAAACATTAGGAGATCTTGATCATGTTGCCTCAATAATTTACATTTTACATAAGTTTAAACATAAATAGAAAGTTGATTATTACATCATGTGTTGCATCATGATTCTTTGGAAGATTGTATTATCTTTGAAAGATATGGTAAAGATGTTGTTTAGATTGTCACTCAATGTATCAAGGAAAGATATGGAAATATCTTGATTAGATTTGGAAGAAATTAGGAAGGATTTTTTGTCAGAGTTTGGCGGAACCAAACTCCAACAAGGACGGAACCAATCATTTGTTTTCGTCTAATCCGTGGCCTACTGACCTTGTTTTTCTATAAATAGGAGGCCATCCCAAGTTGTTTCTTCATCACTTGCAATCATACATTATCATACATACTCTCATTACTTGTATCTAACACATTCATCTTTCATTTTAGTGAGATTCTTTTGTAGCAAGAAGATCACAAACTCATATCAAAGACATACAAGCCTCAACGCAAAGTTGGAATACTTGTTTGTATAAATAGTGTGTGAACTTGTGTTGTTCATACTTTCATTGATTGTATCTACTCATTAGTGATCGGTTAGTATTTTAGTCCTCAAAACACATAGTGTGACGGGAGTGGTTGTGCCCTTGTAAAAGAATTCGACATTTAGCTTTGTGTCGG
>LBNU01018483.1:3708-15149 GCA_014162995.1 Artemisia annua | reverse complement strand
TCATCACTTACAATCATACATTATCATACATACTCTCATTACTTGTATCTAACACATTCATCTTTCATTTTAGTGAGATTCTTTTGTAGCAAGAAGATCACAAACTCATATCAAAGACATACAAGCCTCAACGCAAAGTTGGAATACTTGTTTGTATAAATAGTGTGTGAACTTGTGTTGTTCATACTTTCATTGATTGTATCTACTCATTAGTGATCGGTTAGTATTTTAGTCCTCAAAACACATAGTGTGACGGGAGTGGTTGTGCCCTTGTAAAAGAATTCGACATTTAGCTTTGTGTCGGTAATCTTGTGTAAGCGACGTGTAAGGTTTCTCCACCGGTGAAAGAAGCTTGTTGACTAGTAAGAGTAACTCTCGAGTTGGATACTCGGGGCGTGGAGTAGGGCAAGGAAAAAAAAAGTCCTTGTAGCCGAACCACGATAAACATTCGTGTTGTGGTTTGATTGTTTCTTACTCTTTACTTGCATATTACTTATTGATTGTTAGTATCGATTGTTGATTACACGTAAAGTTTTCTAAAGGAATTAAAGTTAAAAACCGGTAAACTATTCAACCCCCCCCCCCTTCTAGTTTTCCACATAGGATATTAAAGTATCAAAAATAATTAAGTTATAAAAGATTTTATCGAAAATTGGACATGATGCGTCCGTTTATAAAGCATTTCCAAGTCGTTTCGACTCTTGAATAATACAATTTTTATTGTATTCTTACAAGTTTATTAAATGTTTTGAAATTAGGGTTTTCGGATTTTTGATAAAAAGGAGAAAGGGAAGTGCGTGAGGGTTATACCAAGACAGAAAAGGCTGTGGAGAGGCGGTGGTGCGACGGTGTGGAGTGGCAGCTGCGGTGAGGTAGTGTTTTGGTACCAAACAAGCTCGTCGAGAGCTAAAAATCTCCAGAAAGGTTAAAAATGGGTCGATCTATCGTTTTGGAGACTTTGGGTTTTCGCCAGAAAATTTTCGGGCGATGGCGGAGGTTGCCGGCGGCGGTGGTGACCGGAGATGGTGGTGTTTTCCGGCGGGGGTTTCGAGAGAGCGGGGAAGTGTGTGTGTGAGTGTGTTATTAAAATAAAGTAGAGAGAGAAAGAGGGGGTTTTATTAGATTAAGAGGGACCAAACTCGTGTAATTGGAACATCAGGGGCGCGGTGTAACTTCGGACAAGGGATAAAAGGGTTAACTTGGTGAAACTTTCACAATATTAACCGCGAGCCCCATTTAACGTACCAAACAAACTCGAAAAATTATGAAACTTGTGCCATTGTTCTCGAAATAATTTTTCCAATAAAAATGAGTATAAATACACATAACTTTCTCGAAGTTAATTTATTTGGCAAATTCGATTTCTTTCATGCTTTCTAGGTTGTGTCGGTTCAATAAAGGGACAATGTTCTTGTTTCTCAAGATATCTCACGTTTCTCAAGCCCAAATAAGTCCAAAAATAATTTTAAATACTCAGGTGATGCAAAAATAAATTATTTGGCTAGTAAAAAGGTTTGGAAATTACCGGATGTTACAGATGGGTTTTGTGATTGTCGGTGGATTATTATAGAGGGATAAGAATATATATGTGAGAAATGTATATGGTTTAAAGGAGAAAAAAGATGTGTATGTATATGGCTACCAGTGTTTAATGGCTTGTGGTGATGGGTGATGGAAGCTATTTTGTGTTAATAATGAATATATAAAAAGACAAACATACCCTTACCTTTAACTGTCAATATAAGGGCCCGTTTGGTTTGTAGGTGGCTTTAGGTTTAAGATTTGGATTTGGATTTAAATTTAAATTATGATTTTGATTTGGATTTGATATAGGAGAGAGAAAACATATTATAGAATAGATAAATAATTATTTATAATTTAATAAATTATTTAAATTAAAATTTATTATTAAAAATAATAAAAAAATGAAAAATATGTGATTGTGATTGTAATATCATTTCATTGAACAAGATGGCAAAACTCACCTTATCACCTAAGATTTTTGTATGCCTAAATATAAAGGCTTCAACCTCAATCCTTGAACTATTATATATCAAACAACAACTTTTAACTTTGAGTCTAAACCTAGTCATAAAACCCATCAACCAAACGAAGCCTAACTGCCTAAGTTAAACAAACGGCGTTAGTAAATTTTGACCAAATCCGTAACGGGTGGTTCTTTATTAGTATTGGATCTGAGACTAGTGAAATACTTGGTAAACCACATGGACTGAAAATATAGTTAATTCTAATTTCGATGTATACGCGTTCTAATCTTTGTCTTATACTATATAGTATATATTATTACTATTATTATAATAAATAATATTTCATCATATTTATAGATCCAGAAATATTTGTCTTTGTCAGTTAACACTTTAGCTTAAGTGTGCTGAAGACAAGAAGATAATGAGGGCACCATGTTTTGACAAATTTGGAATAAAGAAAGGTCCATGGAGCGAAGATGAAGACGACAAGTTACGAGCGTTCATTGAAAAATACGGCCCCTTTAGTTGGTCTAAAATTCCCAGGATAGCTGGTATATATGATCTTCCACAAACCTAGCTTGCTTCTTGAAAAGTTTCAGTTAAGCTTATACATTTGCTTATATACTGTCTTTTGATTTTGTGTTGTTTAGGTTTGTCTAGATCTGGGAGAAGTTGTAGGCTAAGATGGATGAATCAATTATGCCCCAGTGTAAAACATGGAAATTTTACAATAGAAGAGCAGGATGTCATTGTTGATTTACATAGCAAGCATGGCAACAAGTAAGTTAAAAAATTATTATTAAAACAATTGTATAGATGTTTTTTGATTCATTGTGACTAACTTAATGGGATTTATGTTATATTAACAGATGGTCAATGATAGCCGCACAATTGCCGGGAAGAAGTGAAAACGAAATAAAAAACTACTGTCATACACATTTGAAAAATCAGGTAAATATAGAAAGTACTAATTAATAACAAATTGTAAGTGTCGAGCCCTTTTTTTTTTTTTTTTCCTTTTTTTTGAAAGGCTGTCGAGCCTTTGGCTTTAAATTGCGTGCGGCGATCCTTTGTGCTCGAGGTCCAAAAGTCCAATGCGATGCGGTTGCGAGCGCATCACGGACACGTGACGCTAGGTAATAAATACAAAATATAAGATATTTCTACTTAAACTACTGACAATGTGAAAGAGTAAAGCTTACTGTCATTCAGAATAAGCTCTTTCTTTGGTCTTTTTGAACCGAATGTGGATTCATTTCTAAATCGCCAAAGAACCCAAATAGTAGTTTGTACTACGGCATCGAGGATGGGAGTGTAGTGAGCCAACATGTTAGAGTGATCCGCAAGGTTGACCACATGGATCGAGTGGTTTAGCAACCCTCGGAGCGCTCTTTCTATTCCTATGTTATTATGTTCCCCTTCGCCTAGCTCCTTGCTAGTGTGTTTTTAATACAATTTGCCGTTCAAAAAAAAAAACTACTGACAATAAATGATTAAATATGAAATAAGTCTCGTGCATATTGATACCACTTAATGTTATAACATCAAATATGTCACCTATATACATATTCCCAGCGAGTAACGACAAAGTAACGACAAGTCGGTTGCTATTTATTATGTGAGCAATACACTGTTGCGACTTGATGCGTCCGTTCTGCTGTGACCTGATGCGTTCGCATTTGGCCACATTCTGAAACAACCTCGCATCAAGTTTCGTGTTGCGTTTTTCCAAACGCATCACTCTGATGCGCGATGCGAGCGCAACGATGCACGCAATTTGAAACCTCGAGCCTAGCAAGGCTAATCCTGAAGGATGACCGATGAAAATATGGAACTCAAAGATGATCCACAATGAAGTTGGAATTTTATTAGCAGTATTGTCATCTAACTTGCCGCCGTCTTCTTCAACAAGGGAACTTTCATCGTTAAATGGCTCCGATTACATTGTTCCAAGCATGTTAACCTCCCGGTTTTGCAAACAAGCTGGTAGTTTTTGGACTGAGCCATTTTTACTATACAGATTCATGCATCATCAAATGAAAAAATCTTTTCACCATTGGGCTCATCAAACGATCTCTTTAGCCAGGCTTCTCTCCGGGATAATTAACATCATAGATGATGTGGTATTATGGTACCATTGAGTCGTACTTTCTAAGTTAAAGTTATTCTTTCCTTTTTCTCGTCTTGATTGGGTTGGTGTTCCAAGTAGCTAATTCATTCTTGAGTAAACTACACCGTTGATCCCTCAACTAACCTTTAGTCCCAAAATCGATGAAATTGCACTGATAGTCCCCAACATCTTGATTTTGCTTCACTGCTCCAAATTTCTAATGATCGTTAAAAATCTCGATAGTTGCATTGTCCAAACGCACTATAATACTGTTGGTCCGTGAACTTTCCAATGCTCGAATTCCAAATAAATACCCTAATACAAACACTCCTCTTCTTCAACATCTCATCCATGCACCGCCACCACCATTACCATTTATCTCAAATAAAAAACTTATAAACAAACTCTATTAAAACAAATCTTTCCAAACGCACATCTAAACAAATTAAGCCAAACACTCCCTCCCTTCTTTACATCACCACTTTTCTTCAACCTCGAACCCCATCACCTAGTAGCGGAGCTAGAAAAAAATTTGTGGGAGGGCCGAAACAAAATTTTTATTTCCGTAAAAACATTAGATGGGAGGGCCGAGATAGAAAATAAATAAATAAATAAATAACACATGAAATCGCAAAAAAATACACTAACGGGCTTAGACCTAGGGTCCGGGACCCTTCCCGGTCCTCACTAAGCTCGGGCATCACCACCATCATCGCTCTCACTTAAGTTACATGAAAAAGATAAAATGAGTTATGAATTTTAATGTTGAAGGCAGATATCTCTAAGCATTTCATATATGAATTTTAATGAGCTATTTCTTTAAGCATTTCTACACAATAATTTTTTTTTTTTTTTTTTTTTTTTTTTTTTTTTTTTTTTTTTTCCCTTTTAGTTAAACCTATAAAGAAAAATATCGGAAGACATTTGTTGTAGATTCTTTGTTTTTCTCTTTATTGTTCTTTTACAAATTTCAGTTCGCTTAATTAGATCTTCCTCTTCTTCTTCTTCTAGGAAAATACTAACTTTCTCCATAAGAGAATCATATTCAGACATCAAATTCTTTATAACCCCTTGACTCCCCTTCGGTCAGGCCTTTGACACCCGAGAAAGAGGCGACCTCTTTTTTACCCTCTCGTTCTACACTAAAGATGTTGTCTTTAATATACTGGTAAAATAGACCTTGTCAATCAGGATATGCCCTCCTGATCACGTTGAGTTGATGCATCAATTTGCTCTTTCAAGCTGAACTGAAAAGAGTTGAGAGTTATACATTTATACTAAACTAGTAGCATGCGTGATAATCATCAAGTATTAATATAGTTGTGGTACTACTAGGGTCTAGCTAGGCTACCTATTTTTTCTTAATATTGTTTGGCCTTTTTTAAACCAAAATGCAGGGTGCTAGTGGACCTCAAGCACCATCTATTAGTAATATGGCTAGGGATAATGTTTCTCAACATTCGGGAGGTACGCATTTTTATAGTCGTTATCAAGCACCATCTATTAGTGATATGGCGAGGGATAATGTTTCACAACCTTCGGGAGGTACGCATTCCTATAGCCGTGATCAGTCACCACCGAGTTGGAATGCTTTAAACAAACGAGACTCGTCATCAATGATGATTGAAAGTGACAATGTGCAAGAATTCTCGGGGGATGACTTTGGTTTGAAAGATTTTTTGACTTTGGGTTGGAATGCTAACAAACGAGACTCGTCATCAATGATTATTAAAAGTGACAATGTGCAAGAATTCTCGGGGGATGACTTTGGTTTGAAAGATTTTTTGACTTTGGGTTGAAAGATTTTTTGGAAGTCTCATCAAATAGCATAGTACAAGGAAAGGATGGTGACAAATGACAATTGATATGTTGAATTCTGTTATATGTTTGGTTCGTTGTAAACTTGCAATTTATGGATTAAATAAAGCCATGCATGCATCTTCTATCCTAACTTAGTATGAACTACAGTAATTTTTATGTTGTTATATTCGTGTTGATGAATGCACCTTTTGATAAGATGTAGAGTAAACACTTCTTGAATGCTAAACAACCTAAACATAAAACAACGTAATACGCTGAGTTAGATGTAGCATGGGGCGTGAATATCAGTAATCAGAGTATCTTGCACTAATCTAAATATTTAGAGAGAGTGACATCGTGATGGATGAGGATCCTCTCAAGTTGTTGGGACAACTTGAGTCAAGTTAGTGGATTCCCAACCATTAGATTAAAATCAAAGGTCAAGATTTACTACAAAGATGTGAATTCTTAACCTTTGATTTCAATCTAATGGTTGAGGATCCTCTAACTTGACTCAAGTAACTTGAGAGGATCCTCACCCCATCGTGATGGAGGTTGGAGGTCGAAGAAGAGCGATGATGTAAAAGAATGGAGTGTTTGCCTTAATGATTAGATATGAGTTTGCAAATATTTGTGTGGNAAAAAAAAAAAAAAAGATGAGTACTCATAACCTTTTCGAGCATGTTCATAAAAAGATTTGCAAAACATCGGTAAAGGAATAAAAAAATCTTCTCAGAAACTAAGGTCAACCACAGCACTCGGTCTATGTTGGGTCCGCTTATCTATGTTCATGCAAACCATGAATGATATAAATAACAGTTTTAGCAAGTGAAGAAAATTGATAAACATCAACATATGTAAGTTTGGGTTTGCTTGAGAATGAGAATGACACAGACATGCTAATAACACCACTGGAATCTTTTTCAACTTTTCTAAATCTTATTATCAATGAATCAAAGATTTACAAGGAATAGCCTACGGAGAACTACCCTCGAGTTGACAAATAAAACTCTCCAAAATCAAAAAACAAAAGACTGTCAACTGCTTTGCTTTGTTGTTTCTAGGAGAGGAGAATTCTAACCATAATACTTTCTATTATTTACTTTGTATGAATCTCTACTTAACTTTGGTTCCAACCGAGTGTTGCTATAGGATGGGAAACAGTGGTTGCATTAGGGTTGCACAGTAAGTTGTCCACTTGCTATAGATAGGCACGTGCCTAGTAGCTAGTTTGAAGCGTACTTTCAGCTTTCCCGATTTGACAACTTATAGTTTCAATGCCTGTTTCAAGTATATCGATAAGTACTTGAACTTATTTTCTCAAGGAAGTTTCCCGCCCATGCATTCTGAGGTTGTGGTTGAAATACAAAATTTAGTCTTCAGAGTCAAAGAGACATTTATCGATCTCAGTAGCTATTGTGTTGTTTTTAGCTCCTTTTATCTCACTACCTGACACCGCATCAGTTTGTGAGATGTTTTCTTCATTTGGTCTTTGACTTAACTGAAGCCATACAGGTGTTGAGCTTTAAACAACACTGACTGATTTCTTTATCAGTGAGTCGTTTTCCGAATAGTAATCAGAGAGACATGTTCTCTGATAACTCTCAGGGAGTATATCACTTCTGATAACTATCAGGTTCACTTTGATAGTTATGAAGTGACATCCCTTATCGTTATCAGAGACTTGATGCTTACTGGCCTTCCGAAGATAAGTTAGGCTATTTTATGTTTAAATACTTGTAAAAGACAATTAGGTCGGTTTTTCGGACCCAATAGTCTGTTTGGTTTGTAGATGAATTCAGGATTACGATTTGATGTGAGAGAGAAAAAATATATTATTAAATTGATAAATTAATATTTCAAAAAAGTTATATATAATTTTAAGGGTAAACTGCAAACTATGTACCTAATGTTTGAACTTTTTGCGAACAATGCCCCTGAACAACCACCGTTGTTGCAAATTTGCGATTTTGGCTAACGAGTGTTACAAAATCCCGTTAGTGGCCATGTGAAATGACTAATTTATCCTCTTCTTCTTCCCATAATTACTTTCTTTTGTTTTCTTGAAACTATTGTAATCCCACCACCCTCTACCACCATACACCCAGCACCACCACCCTCTCCGACCACCATCCTCTACCACCACACAACCACCACCATCGACATTGGCACCATCACCCTCTCCCACCACCATCCTCTACCACCAAGACAGAATTTACTTGACTGCTACCTAAATGCTCATTAAACTCATTTAGGAGGTTGTAAACATTTTTTTTTTTTTTTTTTTTTTTTTTTTTAGCCATGATTTCCGACCTTTTGGCTGACTAATCCACTGGGTTTGAACCCACCGACATACAAACTTAAACTAGGTAAAGCCCTCTCTTTTCAGGAGGTTGTAAACATTTAGATACACCTTGGGCGGCTTTTGATTTGTTTGTCTTTTGACCCGTTTTACTTTGTTAGAGAGAATATTAACCGATTATTTTTAAGTAACAAGACCTGCTGACTACAGATGCTAATATTCGAGATAACAATGTTTTGTCTTTTATTTCTAACGAGACAACTGGGTAAAATAAAACAACAACTAGCCAAAAAAGACTCGAGTAAATGTGTTGAAAGTCTTTAAATTACATTTCATAATGTATACAACTTATTAAGCTATTTAACAAATTTGGGTATGTTTGGCGCAATGGATTTTTCAGCTTTTACGTGACAATTCATTATATTTTTAAGATTATTTAAGTAATTTAACTAGTCATAAGCCCCTTTCTATGAGCTTGGGCTTATGGAGGTCCATAAGTATGTGTGACAAACGAGACATATTTTATAAGCCGACTTACTTTAAAAGACCAAGCCCCCTATAAGCTGTCATATGCCCTTCACAAACGTAAGGTAATACCTCAGGCAGCTTAAGCATCTTTGCCATCTTATGATGAATAAGATCACGAGCTATTGTTGAGTGATTTGATTAACTTATTATAACAAGCTGATAAGTTAGATCTTTTGGATTAGGTATGTTGGCAATCGACGTTCCTAAATAAACTTATAAGCTAATCTCTCCCATATAAACCACAAAAAAGTATAAAACTGTATTTTGTTATCATAGCCACAAAACAAGCCGAACTTATCAAATAAGCTTCAAAATGGGAGCTTACTATAATTTCCTTGAATAAGCTCATAAAACTAAGATTATAAGCTTATCCAGTCACTACAATGAGCTTATTTTGCTTAATAAACAAACAAGCCCAAAGAAATAAGTGAAACAAACAAATCCCAAGTCTGCTGTAAATAGTATACTTAGATCATAAGAACATCATAATTTCCGGTGAACCAATAGTCACAAAAAGGCCAAGTTGATGCAATACAATAACTTTCATAATTTCCTCAACAATCTCATCTCCAACTACAAAATTTGGGGCAACTGTAATGAAATATAACTAAATCAACACTTTATACATTTGTGTCACATTTATAAGAACAAATTTTATCATTGGTTACACCGCGACCAAAAATGGCGGCATTTCAAGACCACACATGTCCATCATCCTTCTTTTGTTTCTTCTTCTTACTCTTTTGGCTTTTCGTGTCCCCCCTTGCTTCAACACGTTTTGACTGCTGTGCTCGTATTTCTAGTAATTTGGTTTTTGCATCTCGGAAAGGTGCATCAGATTTTGAGGCCATTAATTGCTGGAACAAGTAAATCACTATAAGTTTCTAAAATTTATCACTTATAAAAATGACATATTAACAACATATTTAGGACAGAAAGAAACCTTGAGGTGATCCATGGCTGCCAGATTGAATCTTATAGTGTCCTTGCATTCCTGAAAAAATTAAATCTCACTCATATGTAGGGAATTAGGGATGCTTTAAAGCAACAGCAAATAATAAATCGAGTGAAGGTCGAAAAAATGCGTAGATGTGCTTTATTAAAGGCAGCAAAAAAGACAAAACTTCAAATATATGTTTAATTGTACCTTAACTCTAGCATGAGGTATATCTCTGAGAAGAGCCAAAAGAGGTCTGATACTTGCAGTAGCAACTAGCTGATTATGATGCAATTGCAATAACAGTCACAATCCTGCATACCAGCTCAACCTGCAAATAGATTAATCGTTACTAAAATAGCCAAAAACGATGATGAAAGCATGTACTATAGATGTTAAGAACAGCCAGCGTTTAGATACAGTTGCGTAAAAATGAGTATAAGAGTATAAGACCATCACTCTCAAAATGTAACAACAATGATAATTGATGACTACTCGTGAGTAGGCTACTCGTGGGTAGGTCGGCATGTGTTAAGGCTAAAACAGGTCATTTAAAGTTTTGGTCAAAACAGTGTGGATTGGCTTGTGCTAACCAGCAGACACATTAATGTGCATTTTTTATAATATTTTATGTATTATGTCCATGCACACAGATGCTAAACTCAATGCTTTAGCGAACTTATCTGACCTTATCAGGATTCAAGGACCAACCATTTAAATGTGATAAGATCTTCAAAGCATCTGCAAAAGGAAGAGCCTGCAAAGACGAGATAAGATTGTTCATAAGACCCATAATGGAAATACAATTGCTTTAGACAAGTGAAATGAAGGTTTTAATATTTATGTTGTAGCTCAGCGTCATTCACAAATACATAAGTAGAAAAACAAAACACTGTTATTCACTTACAAGTGAAGTCTGCTCCAGGTCATTAGTTTTTACTTCTGATACAGCACGAAGAATATATTCAGATGGAGACAGCCCTTTCATAGTAAAATGGGACCTAAACTCTGCACCGTTTCCTCTTCTCTTTTCCTCCTAAAAAAATTTCAGATGTTGAATAAACTTGCAACACAATGTAAAAAATCAGCTGTAAAGCAGTTGAAAATGTATATTAACCTCATGTTCAGCCATTCGATTTAATTCTTCAGATGCAACATCTAGTGCTTCAATAATTTTGTCAGTCGCTGAAAGTGTTTCTTTTGTCTTTTTACCAGCTACAGCTACAGCTCCCTCCTCTGGAAGTTCTTGTTGAGGCAGATATCTGTTTTCTAATGAGTTCTCAAGGTCAGCGTCATACATTTTATTCAATCTCTCCTCTTTCTCTTCCTGTGAAAAATATATATCGAAGTCAGCAGCAAATAAAGAGCTCATTTGGCTGTGCGTGTAGTTGCAGTGGCAAGATGGATGGGTCAGGTAATTTGTTAAAATGGGTTATTTCTAAACAGGATGATAAGGACCGCGTCAGGTTGATTTTACATGCAAATCCATGTTTGTCCAAGTTTATTTTTTATAGTTTCAATAGTATATTTAAGTGTTATTTATGATTGCAAGAATATTATCATTAAAAGAAAAAAATGCAAATAAATGTAATGTACTATTCACTTTGTGACGATCTTCGCAAAGAACATACTGCGTTTAACCAATTGATGCAATATACTTGCACTTACTTACCAAGATAAGAAGTTTATAACCCTTTAAAACAACATATATATGTGTTTACCATTCAATGCGTTCCATATTTTGGCACACAAATACTCCTCCTCGAGGCGTTCCTA
>LBNU01018481.1:32097-57727 GCA_014162995.1 Artemisia annua | reverse complement strand
TAATCTGGGTGATCCCAGGTTTGAGAGTTGTCTGAGTGATAACCATCGTCGTAAGCAGAATAACTCGCAATCACGCCCTGTTCGTAATCTGCTTCCATTTTTACAAGCTCCTGCTCTTTACTCTCGCTCCATCCCGAATCTTCTTCATCCTGTAGTAGATTTTTGGTCACATTAGGATGTGTGTATGGTTGCCCTACAAACACCGGTGCATGAGATGTATCTGCTTCATCTTTTCCAAATTGTTGGTTGTCCTATGACACAGACCCATCTCTTATGTTTTCATCATAACACCAACATATCTTGTTGCTTATTTGCTCTTGTATTTGTGTAACACAACCCCACAACGACTGAATAATGTCATTGTCTTTCCGACCTTCATCGTTAAAAAATTTCTCGATAACTGCTTTTCTTCCTGCAGACAAGTGTTTGCATTCTGCGTATTGTTGTTGCAAACATTCTTTCTGCTCATTTGCTATATGAAACTGCTTGATAACCTCGAGGAGAGCATGTTTTCGATCCGCATAGTCTTTGAAGCATTGGTTTATAACATTGTTGGGAATTTTAGAAGTTCCTACTGATAGAGATCTGCTGACAGGTTCCTGCTGAAGCTATAGATGGTTTCTGCTGAAGTTATGGTTCCTGCTGATATTATATTTCTACTGATATAGTTATTTAGTATTTGTTTGTCAGGATATGCATGAGCTATTTTAGGTAGTGATATGCATTGATATTTTTATTTATTATGTAATTAGGGTTCCTTGTCTATAAAAGGAACAGATGGTCATTGTATTATTTAAGTATTCACAAACACTTTAGAGAAAAACTTTTATTAGATCCATAGAGGATCATTTTATTATTAGAGCAAAACCTTGAGTATAACTTTGATTGTGTTCTTATTATTCCGCTGTGCATGATCAATCATTGTTATCCTAGATCGAGCCAAAACGATTTTCTACAACTTTCTTCTTTCTTTCTTTTCTATTCGATCCATACCACAAGTTTCATAAGTGTTATATGTTATTTAGTAGCCTACAATTGGTATCAGAGCCAGGTTACATCCTAGGGATCGTAGGTACTTGGTGTTTGGACTTGTGGTGTATGGGTTGTTTTGGTTTCTATTAGTTTATGAAAGAAGGTTTTACTCATACTTGAGCTTGTTCGTGGTGTTTCTTGTGTTTTTTCTTGTACTTCTTGGATTAGAGGGGTTAGATTTATCTAGTTTATCAGTTGGTTTGGCTAGATTTTATGTTTGTGGAGTGTACGAGTGATTTTGAACCATTTTCTTGGCAGCGGTTTTCTCCTCGGTAACATATTCTTGGCAGCGGTTACTTTGGGGTTACAGCGGTTAGTGTCAGCGGTTAGTACACTTTGTCAGCGAACATAACGCTTTCCTTTGTACTGTTTCAGCGGTTTGCTACCAGCGGTTAGTTCACTCTGTCTTTTAGTGCTCCAGCGGTTAGTACCTCCAGCGGTTTTCGTGGTTAGCGGCTATCCTTGTTAAGCGGTTACCTTTTCAGCGGTTTACTTGACAGCGGTTTAATAGTCAGCGGTTACCATACTAGCGGTTACTCTGTCAGCGGTTACCATTGTTAGCGGTTATCTTTATAGCGGTTACATAGGCAGCGGTTCGTTTCGAGCCAACGGTTATCTCTATTGTGTAGTGGTTATCTTCTTTGGTTACCACTATTTTGACACCCCTATATCCTCAATTGTTGTCACAACAATAATTTAAATCCATGAGTAATCTAAGTATGACAAGCTCGTCAGAGAGTGTTATCCCTGAGATTCTCAAACTGTACGATATGGTCGATGAACACAAGAACTCCAACACAATACACCTGACAAATGCTCCTGAACTAAATGACAAGGATTCGGTAAGCTCAAACTCTCAAGTGAAAGAGTTCAGTCAGCCACTTGTATCAATCAGTAATACAAAGGATTGCTTCATTAAATGCTTTCAACGACTTCACTCACACCTCTCAGTACTTTTAGAGGGAACTGGATTCATAA
Organism: Artemisia annua; assembly: GCA_014162995.1. NCBI lineage: Eukaryota > Viridiplantae > Streptophyta > Magnoliopsida > Asterales > Asteraceae > Artemisia > Artemisia annua. The sequence goes on along the minus strand of LBNU01018481.1, from coordinate 55,717 downwards.
TGGGATTCGAACGTGCTTTTGCAACACTCTTTGGTCAAGATGTTCATATTTTCATAGACACAATGATTCTCAACTTAGATCAATTGCAACAACAACTTGACCAAGGAAAATCTTCCAAAATTGGATCCATGGCTGCCCTCTGTGTACTCAACAAACAACTCCAAGTGTTCATTAATTCGAAATTCACTATGGATTATGACTACGATAGTCAGATGACATTTAAGTGTTTTGTTGATCATACGGGAATTGAGGTTGACACATTTAGAGATACACTCACCCAACTCATGGGTGATGTGAAGAGGTTCATTGAGGAAAGTGCACAACATCAACTTAAGGATGATGACAAGGTGAAGGCAAGTCGGGGACAATCATGTAATGGTAGTGGTGATTCAGGTAAAGCATTGGATGTTGAGTCAGTTGTCACGATATGCAAAGGATCAGAAACTGATAAGCTTGACGCTACCAGCAGTTCAGTGACACTTATTACGCATGACACAGATGCAGATTTCAAAACAGCAAAAGAACAAGTGTCGTATGTTGAGGTACCCCTAACTGTACATCATAATGTGCCTTCCAATGATCGCCTGCATACTGATCAAGTTTTACCCACGTATGATACTTATTTGTTGGAAAAGACTGATAGCAATACCATTTCTGATTCGACAAATAAGTATCATCAAAGGGGAGAAGGTGATCAGTATGCTGATCATAATGATGAGTCAAATAGTATGGTTGATAAAAGGGTTTTTGATGAAGTTTCAACCAGATTTTTACAACTCGAAAAACATTGCATTTCACTTGAAATTGCAATGCAACAAAAGGAAGGAAGTTTTCAAAATAATCAACCTAGTAAAGAACCGGAACTTCCTGACTTTCGTGAATTCTTTATGATTAATGATTTGAAAGCTTAGCTAGAAACTAAGAACTTGATAATCAACAACTTGAAAAAACGTATTATTGAGTTGTGTAATATGTGTAATGTAGTTAAGGCTAAACATGTCAGTAATGCGATTGCAACTAGAAATTTAGAACTAAAGGTGGCTGAATTGCTTTTGGAAAATGAGTCTTTGAAAATGCAATGTAAAAACCTGAATGAGTCAATTAAAGAAACAAGAACTAAGTCTATAGAACAAACAACCTCTTTGACTGCCAAAAATGAAGAATTCAAAGCTCAACTCCAGGAAAAGGTTGTCACCATTACAGCACAAATTAACGAGCTAAGAAAAGCAACAGAGAATAGCGTGAACACTAAGTTTGCAAAACCATCAATCTTGGGGAAACCAGTTTTTCAAAGTAATAGAAACAAATCAGTTGTTAGACAACCGACTGCATTTAGATCTGAACGACCAAAATTTTCAAAAACCCGGTTTGCCTCCCAAGTTGATGTGGAACAAGTTTTGACAAAACCAGTCACTACACAGTATTTGCCCAATAAAATTGCTTCTAGCTCTGCTACATCACTACAAGTAGCTTCCCTTGCACCCAGATCGTTTAAGATTAGTTCGGAAACAGTGTCAAAACCGAGCACGAAAGTTCAAAATTTATATGACACCAAAGATCTGTACAAGAACTATGATCTAGAAAGGGCTAGGAAAAGAGCACAACTGCATAAGGATGGAATCTTAGGCTCACAACCTTTCTTGATGCCTCCTGATTTAGTGAAGAACACGGCTAAGGCTCAACCTGTTAAGCCTAGTATTTATAGTAAGTCATCTTCTGTGCATAAGAAGCTTAATAATCCTAGATCTTGCCTTAAGTAGATCCCAACTGGTAGAATTTTTAAGCATGTTGGACTTCAATGGATTCCTACCAGTAAGGTGCTTACTAATAGCAATACCATGGTTGACCGTGAAACCCCTAAGGGTTTGGATACTGTTGTCACTAACCCATATACATGCAATCAAGTTTGTGATAATGCAGGAAGTCCATACTCAGGTGCAAGAACTTCTAACATTTGCTACACAAGAAGGCATAAAACATGGAGGCCAAAGATAAACCAATCTCCAATGCTGGGAGATTTTACGCCTCATCCTTGATGTACCCCTTTTCCATGACTTCTGAGCATCTCTACTCAGGACTCGGACTTTAGCTACTCCATAAGGAATTACCAGCTTGTTCGCTCCTCCCATACACTTGTGCATATTTTTCTTCAATCAATGCACTCTGATAATTTTATCAGGTCATTGCTTGAGGGGGAGAGGATGTTTTGTGATTTGCTTTGTCTTAATATGTTGTATCTGGTTATCTCTTTCAGTTGCTTAAGTTGCTTACATGTCGTAGTCTTACCTTGTGTATGTGTTGTGCTGAGTGCTTATGCTTATATGCCTATGATTAGTTGGTTGCATAATTGAAGGACTAGTTTTGCCAAATTGTATACTTGTGCAGCGGTTAGTGTAGTTGAAGGACCTGTTGTGACAATTTTTGAAAGTATCCATAGTACTATAAATGGCCAGCGGTTAGATCACTTTTGACATAATTACAAAACGCTTTCTCTCTCTAAAAAAAAATCACAAACCACCATCGTCTCTCTAACCGCTACATCATCATCATCTGTGATATCTTTCGTTGCTTGCAATCTGTTCTAGGTACGTTTTGGTTTTTCTTAGATGGTTCCTTTCTTATTACATGTGCCTATATGCCCTCCCTTCTCGCTTAATTCATAGATTTTGCAGTCTTGGGTAAATGGTCAGTCGTAGTATTCACAAACACTTTAGAGAAAAACTTTTATTAGATCCATAGAGGATCATTTTATTATTAGAGCAAAACCTTGATTATAACTTTGATTGTGTTCTTATTATTCCGCTGTGCATGATCAATCATTGTTATCCTAGATCGAGCCAAAACGATTTTCTACAAAACTCTCTTACCATGATTTTATTGTATTCAGCACGCGAGATTATGTTCATGGGCAAAGATGAGTTGAGGTAAGCGTCAAAGCTCCTAAATCCAATCTTACAAGGGAATTGCATGTTAAAGAGGCTGTCTTTTTCAATTTTTGTTCTAGGGTCAACATACCTAATAGGATAAGCCTCTTCCTCTTTCCTAACATCATTAACAACCTCACCATCACCTAGGTCCTCATCGGAATCTGAATAATAAAAGGGTCCATTTTCATGGTCGGTGTCGTGGTCAGATTCATCCATCTCAGAATTGTTACCAAAATGGTGGTCAGGCGAAAGGTTGTTGTTTTCTACAATGGGAGCAGGGATGGGTAGTTGAAAGTTCCTACGGCGAAACACACGAATAACAGGGATCAAACGATCAATATTACTCATGAAGTGGTTACAAAGAGGTTACGAACAAAAGCACAAAGAATAAAGATAGACTAAAGAAAACCTAGAAAAATAAAATAAAAATCTCACTAGAAAGGAATCTAGTGAGTAGACCTAATAAAATAAAAATTCAACCAAAACAATAACTATTCCCCGGCAGCGGCGCCAAAAACTTTGATGCGCGGGATTGCGACCACGCACTAGGGTTTTACTTCTCAAGGGATCTTGAGAAGCTTGCAATCCCCAACAGGCAGTGTACTTGACCGATGTAGTATAGTGTAGTGGCAAGTACCGGGGGATTGATCGTTCTCTAGGGGAATAGTGTCGTTAGGATTGAAAAACTACTCTAATAGGTCTAAGGGTGAGGGAAGATTCTTTTTGTATTTTTATATTTTAATGAAAGCAAGTAAAATCTCGGTTTTGAAGGAGTGGGCGGAATTAGTTGCTAGTCAACTAACCCAAATAACTACAATTGCAAATAAAATAAAATAAACTGAAAGTAAATGTTGTGAAAACTATATGGAGAGAAATGTGTTTACTTAGATTTCCTTACTCCCTAACTATCTTTTACCGATTGATTTGTGTGTATTAATTGCGTGGATGACGGATTGTATTCCTTAATAACGGTCGTGGGGGTATGTACGGACTTCCCCAACTCTATAAGCTCCTACTTTACTCCTATGTCGAGCCGGCTAAGAAGCTCCTAACATGGGATCACTAGAATTCGCTCATGCATTAAATACAATCAAATAACCTTAGTACACCTTGGTTCATATTTCTTAAGACGTTCAAGCAAGTTACCGTATAGGAGGTTAGCCAGTTTTCTTAAGCCTAACATCGATAAACATTCATCCAATACAATTAACAACACACCAACAATCAATAATCAATAGTTAGGTTTCATTAGATCTAAGCAAACACAAAGAAAACCTAGCCTAGCATGTTAAACAAAAGACAAGAACAAGATAGAATCAAACAACGCATAGACATATTGAATGATTAATTGATAACTTATCTTCAATGTAACATGGAAGATCTCAAGGTAAAAAAACCTTGAAAAAGCTGCTAAAATTCTTATTAGGGTTTCTCTCTAAAAAGTTCCACACTAATGACTAAAAATTGTGAGAATATATATAGAAAAATAGATCTGACGGCGTCACGTTGTAGATGTGACGCCGTCACCTCGCCGTGCTTAGGGTTTCTTGATGGCCTTCTTGACGCCGTCCCCCTTTAATCTCCCAAAATCCGTTCTGGCTTATCAAGGCTTGACGACGTCACATCCAAGCTTGACGCCGTCATGGGTACTATTCCAGCAGACTTTAGCACTTTGTCGAATTCTTCACTTTTATGCTCCAATTCAGAATTTCTCTCCAAAGTACCTAAAATGACAAAAGGAACGATTTAGGGCAATAATTGATCAAATAAATACGATTAAGGGCTTAAATGACCCCCGAAAAGCGGTACACTTTTCGCCTTATCATTAAGATAAAAAAAGTCCTGTGTGATGAAAGAACTTAACGTATTAGTTATATGTTAATATATCTATATATAAATAAAAATTACTGATGTACATAAACAAAAGTCTTAAAAAAGTTATACCTTCACGTTCAACCATAATGCTTCTTTTTGTTCCTTCGGTACATGACGCCAAGTCTCGTGGACTATAGAAATCCTAAGCCTCGTAATATTTCCAATATGATTTGCAAACCAGCATTGGTGGTCATTTATGGCTTCGCCATGGATGTTGAATACAACATCAAATGGTTCCACAAGTTTAGTCTTCATTTTGTTAGGTCCTCTCTTTTTCCGTTGGGGTACAAGGGGTTCATCTTGTTCTATGGGTTCATCTTGTTCTATGGGTTCATCTTGTTCCATCGGTTGATCTTGTTCCTAAAAAGAGACAAGTACCATGAAATTATAAAATAGCTAATAGTTAATGACATTGTATTCACTGTGGCAATTAATATAAAAGAAAATTAGAACAAAACATGACTATATGACTAAGAATTTAGGTTCGAATCATCACTTTCGAAAAGCATATTTAAATACTGATTCACACTCTTATTTTATATGTCACATGACTTTCTAAACCGAATGTGCGCCATATGCAAATATTTTGTGTTAAGTTGTACTATTCTATATATGCAACTTGTAAAGTTAACTACTATTGTTCTTCATTGGCATATACACCCAAACAGCCTCTAATTTAGCATATTATAAACTTTAAACATGAAATTAACACCCAAATAGTCCCTTAATCTGCTTATAAATATAATAGACATGAAATGAACACCAAAACAACCCCTAAATAAGTATAAGCCCTAAAAAATAATCCCAACAACCCCTAATTTCAAGTAGCAAATGAGAGCTTCTATATAAAATCCCAAACAACACCTAATTTAACTCATCCTACATATACATCTGCATAGATACATATATAAACATATGCTATCAAACTAATAGAGCCTACACATACATAATTAACACAACCTGAAATAAACCCAACAAAAAAAATTAATAATTCGAAACTTACCATTTGTGTGTGAGATTTTAGTTTGAGAATCCGTTAATTAGGTATATTGATATGGTGGGTATGGTAGTGGTTAGGGTTTTGAGGGTGAAAATGGAGGTCGGCAATTAATTACTTAGGGGATTTGTGTGTTTGGGATTGAGAAAATGGAAGGGATAATGGGTAGGTTGTGTTGTGAGTTTGGGATTAATGCCGAAATTATTTTTTTTCCCGCTTTTGAAGTCTCCAAAATTTTTGTGTTTCCCGCTAGGTGTCGAGCTTCTTATTGTTTCCCAATAACACTTTATTCTTTTTTTGTTGTTTTAGTTTTTTAAAATTTTAATATGTACAAGATTATTACATACTTGAATCTGCAATAAAAAAAGGCATATCAGTTAGTTAACTGTATAAGGAATTAATCAGTAGGAAGAGTTTTATGAATGTCAAATCAACAATTGTTTTTCTTACCTTCATGATTCAAGATATTCATCCACGATCTTATGTAGGTAGCTTATCAAGAACAACAGAGTCTAAAGGTGCACGGGTAGAAAATGGAGGTAACTCGTCATATTGATCATATTCATCCTCATCCACAACATCATCAATACCAAGTATACGACGTTTACCAAATTGGACAACATGCCATCCAGAATCTTTCGGGTCCTCGACATAAAATACTTGGGTGGCTAATTTTGCTAGAATGAATGGTGCAGATACATAGCCATTTGTGGTAAGGTTGACAGTTGTGAAACCATCTCTGTCAATAAGAAGACCTCTGGTGTTATCGACCCACTTACACTTGAACAATGGTATAACAAATGAATTGTAATCTAATTCCCATATTTCTTCAATGACTCCATAATAAGAATCTTTGGTATCGCGCTCCGTTGTTGAGGCTATTACCGTTACTTAACTATTTTGCATTGTGCTCTTTTGATCTTGTTGTCTAGTGTAAAATGTATACCCATTAATGTCGTAACCTTCATATTTGACAACACGTATCGGGCCGAATCCCAATTCCTCCACTGGTTTATCGACATTTGGTAGTGTATTCCTCACTTTTTCTTCTAGCAAATATGAAAACGTTTCATTGTGCTTCTTAGCCAGCCAAATCTTGTCCCTCTAATTGTTTTCATTTTTTAAAAGTGATTGGTGCTCGTATATGTAGGGATCAATAGATGTCATATGTTGCAGGACTGTAAAATGTGCCTCATGTAAATCATTTGGATGCATCGACTCTTCTTTGCGCCCAAGTGTGCCTACCCCTCCAAGTCTACCCTTGTGCCGACTTTGTGGAATGCCAATATTTCTAACATCTTTTATATAGTTTGTACCACATTCAATCACCTCCTCAGCAACACATCCTTTAGCAATACTAGCCTCTGGTCGACTTCGGTTCCTAACATACCCTTTAAGAAACCCATATATCTCTCAAATGGATACATGTATCGTAGGAAGACGGGACCACAAGCCTTTATTTCTCCTACAATATGAGATACCAAGTGGACCATGACATCAAAGAATGAAGGAGGAAAGTACATCTCAAGTTGACAAAGCGTTAATATAACATCATGTTTCCATTTATCTAACACCTCAGGGTCGATCACCTTCGAGTGAATCATGTTAAAAAAACAAACAAAGATTTGTAATGACATGTTGGATGTGGTTTGGTAGTATTTCACTAATTGCAATAGGAATTATTTGCGTCATCAACACATGACAATCATGTGATTTCATACTAGATAACTTCAAGTCTTTCATCTAAACCAACTTCTTTATGTTGGCAGAATAGCCAGATGGAACCTTAATACCATGCAAGCATTGGCAGAACTTAGTTTTCTCGATCTTAGACATGGTATAACACGCCGGTGGAAGATACGTACCACGCTTTCCAGGAATCACTTTTGAAGCAAGCTCTGGTCGAATTCCCATATCTTCCATGTCATTTCGAACATTAACACCATCTTTTGTTTTCCCCGGAATGTTCAACAAGAGGCCTACTAAACTTTCACAAACATTTTTCTCGATATGCATAACATCAAGACAATGTCGAACTTGCAAATGCTCCCAGTACTCTAAATTCCAAAAAACAGATTTCTTTTTCCAAATGCCTTTAGGAGGACCAGGGTTGTCTTTTCCTTTTCCTAAAACAATGTTCAAGTTTCTAACTCGAGAAAACGTAGCTTCTCCATCTAACGGTGGTCGCAACACTCCATGCTCTATTTTACCATGAAACAACTCGTTCTGTCTACGATTCAGGTGAAACCTTGAAAGCGATCTTCGGTGTCCCATATATACCATTTTCTTACAATGTCGTAACCAAACAGAGTGGGTACAATCTTCACAAACAGGACATGCCATTTTCCCTTTTGTACTATATCCTGATAAATTCCCGTACACTGGAAAATCACTAATGGTGCAAAAAATCATGGCTCGTAGTTGGAAATACTCTTTCGAATATGCATCATACACTTCTACCCCATCTTTCCAAAGCGTTATCAAGTCATCAATTAAAGGTTTCAAGTACACATCAATGTCGTTCCCGGGTTGTTTTGGGCCTTGAATTAACAATGACATCATGATGTATTTTCGTTTCATACATAACCGAGGTGGAAGATTGTAGTTGCATAAAAGAAATGGCCAAGTGCTGTGACTACTACTCAGGTTTCCAAACGGATTTATTCCGTCTGAACTAAGTCCTAACCGTACATTTCTAATATCCCCTCCAAATTCTTCAAATGTGTTATCGATATTTCTCCATTGAAGAGAATCAGCTACATGTATCATTTTTCCATCTTTTTTACGCTCCTCGGCATGCCAACGTAACCAATTCGCCTCCTTCGCATCTGCATATAATCGCTCGAGTCTTGGTATAATGGGAAAATACCACAACAATTTAGCAGGAGGGCCATTCTTTGTCACATCACCATTAGGTCCTTTTTGCTTTATTTGCACATACCTTGACGTTTTACATACCTTACACACATGTAGATCCTCGTCATTGCCTCTATACAACATACAATCATTTGGACATGCATCTATTCTTTCAATTTCCAAATACATGGGGCACATTAGTTTTTTAGCTTGGTATGTTGAAATGGGCAATTCATTGTCTTCGGGGAGTTTCGTACAACTTATATTGCTCCAACAAGATGATGCTTTTAACTTGTACAACTTTATCACCGCAGAAAGCACGGTAAGTTTCGTACAACCGACAAACAATGCTTTTTCAGCGGTGACAAATAATTTTTCAAATTTAGCGTGCTCCTATTGTGCAACATCACCATCCATATCATGTAACATGTCAGTCAAATTATGACGATCATTATTAATTGGCAAATCATTATTATTACATTCAAAAATTGACGTGTTACTATCAACTCTTTTTTCACCATGAAAATCCCATAAAGTGTACCCTCTCGTAAACCCATATCTTATTAGATGGTTTTTAACATCTTTAGCGCTCTCATACAATTCACCATTTCTACAATTCTTACAAGGACAAAAAATTTCATCTTTTCCTCTCATCACCCGATCATCGTCAGCAGATTTCATGAACTCAGAAAACTTTTCCATGTATTCGGCGGTAGCTCGCTATATATTGTACATCCATGTATAACGATCCATTTGTAACACAATTTAAAGATATCTATAATAAGATGTAGGCATCTAATGATTATGTACGGTTTTATTTTCGTTTTGTCAATCCTAACCCACTTTTATAACACATTGTCTCATATGTGGATGCTTATTATTAGATTGAGTATTATTTTAAAAAAAAAAACCCGACAGCATTTCCCCTTAACTCCCCAAGTATACGTATAGGTGCATACTCGTAGGAGTAAGGGAAAAATGCGATCGATTTTTTTTTCTAAAATAATACTCAATCCAATAATAAGCATTCACATCCTAAATGAAACAATATGTTATAAATGTAGTCCCAAATGGGGACAATCCAAGATTAACCTCTAATAGGTTAATATCGGACGGGTGTTAAACTACATATTCATCTATGCTTTTTACTTAGTTTTACTACATGGATGTTAAAAGAATATATATGCTTGCTTAAAAGTAATTGGAAATAATACCTTACTTCAACAAATCGTAACTCAAGCTATCCTAAGAATATTTTGTTTGTCATACATGATTTCCGCAAATGACCCTACACATATGAAAGAAGATTCAAAAAAATAAATTAGCTTCAAAACTCTAAGAAAGTAAAATTGTAATCTATATTGCTAAATTAAAACTTAATGATTAAGATGTATTTAATACCTTTGATAATGAATAAGATGTATTTAATGTCTTTGATGATGAATAAGGTGCATTTAATACATGTGAAATTTGTATTTGGAAGTTATAAAGAAGTTGAGTAGGTAAGTTGTGAGTTTAAGATGGCATTGAATGTTTTTTTTGGGTATTAATTTCATGAAGCAGGTCTGATGCTCCAACGGTTAGGATTTCAAAAACCTATAGAGACCGTTTTTTTATGAAATAACTGGTCTACATTTAATAAATACTCCAGACGTGTTTTTAAACGAAAAACCGGTCTCTTTTAACTTTTTGTAGACCGGTTTTCATAAGATTAACCGATCTAGATTTGTTTTCTGAATCAAGACCGGTGTTCTTGCTAAGAACCGGTCCAGATTATTTTTGGAGGGGTGGATTCCGGGTTTTGAGACCCGTTTCTTTAGTATCCGGTCTCCATGTGGGGGTCTTGATGCTTCTTTTTGTAGTAGTGCATATAGATCATTAAGTGATGTGAGGATCTGTTTAACACTTTACTTAGTGTTGGTGATACTTTGATTGTATGTTAACTAGCAATCGGAATTCACCAATTAACACTTAGAAGATTAGATGTGTGTAAGTGTAATAGCAAACAATGAACACAGAGTAAACAAACTGCTTCAATATTATTGATATAATACGAGTGATCAAGTATATCACTAGGGTTACAACCTTGAAGCTAATACGTATGAATGAGATGTTAAGAGGTATGTAAACCCTAATCTAGGATCTCCTTTTATAGACACAAGGAGTCCTTTACAAGTAATGAATCTTCTAAACATTTAGGATATACATAAGATCTTTTCTATACTTATCAAGTTACACGTTTATCCTAAACTGCAAATAACATAAGCAGTACAAACTTCCTAACACTACCAGTACTAACTGACTTTGTACTGTCAGTGTATTTCTTCATCAGTTGGAACTTTTCTTCGCTTCTGTTTGTACTGACGCAGATAATTCCTAATAATCCTACCCTAAACTTATGATTTCTCCTAAATCACTAAGTTTGTTGAATTGTCTCTGATGATGGGGGGATTCTTCCAAACACTTCACCTTTTCTTCAAGGCTTGTGTTTCCCTGCTACACTGTTCTAAAATTCTTTGTAGCAGCTCATTGATTTCTTCAGTCCTTTCTTCACACCTAAGCTTCACTGAGAGCATAACAAGAAGTACACCAGCCTTGAGTGGGTATTTCCTTTCTACAAACATAAATGCATCCACTCCATCTTGTGTAGATATATGATGCACATGCAGCTATCATAAAATTTCCACAAAGTGTTCATGCTGTGAGCTTCAAATTTCCAATACCTGTCACTCTTGTCAAGTTCATAAAGTGTTTGGAAGTGAACCCAAAGCTCCTTTTCCTTGATATCTTGGAGCTTTCCAGCTTTGTACTTGTCTTTCACCATCTTCCATAGAGTGTCCAAATCATCCCTATCACATGCCCTGATATGGTCTTCAAACTGCATAAAGGAAGATGTTTCTCCACCTAATCTTGTGATCTTCCATGTTGATGCAAAATCATCAGTGTGAATTTCCCAATTAACAATGGGATGCCTGGTCTGGAGTAGCTCTGGATAGAAGTCTTCTTCTTCAATCATAACCATGGTATCAAGTTGATCTTCAGTGAGCTTTTTTGGTTGAGCTTGAGCTTCTTTATCTTCTGCAGACTTGAGCTTTTGCCTCTTAGAAAATCTTGAAAATCTTCTTCTTTGCTCTTCTGAACCCATAGGAATAAAATCAGTATTCTTCTTAAAAGCTCTGTAGTAAATCCTTTGAATTTTTTCTGGAGATTTGCCTTTGAGCTATACATCTTCCATCCATCTTGCATATACAAATATCTCTTCATTCTCCAATCTTTTAGCCTCCATAAAACTTGCAACTTCTTCTTACGCTTTCTTTCTTGCAAACTCTTCTTCTTGAGTCTTTCTTGCTACATCTTCATCAAAAGCAATCTGAGCAGCAACCCTTAGTTTCACTTTATTTTGTTGTAGAGATGCTTCTTCTGCTGTCATTGGAGCTTTGCCTTTCTCCTTCCTTTTCTTTTCATACTCTGTTTAATCAGCAGTACCTTCTTGGATAACACTGTCAGTACCTTCCATAGTTTGTACTGGTAGTGTTGTTGCAGCAGTACCTTCTCGAGCTTGACTTGTTGCAGTATCTTGAGCTTCTTTGAGAGCATCTAAGTCCAAGATTTCAGTATCTTCTTGAAGTATCTCCTCTGTATCTTGTTGTTGTTGAAGCTCTTCAGTAGGTTGTTGTTGATCTTCATCTTTACTGAAATCCATATTTGCCCCAACATCTCATTCTTCATCTTCAAAGTTGAGTCTCCTCCCCTCAGTCTCAGCATTGGTTTTCCTCCCCTGTTTGGGAGAATCACCATCATCATTATCATCATCAGTATCATCACCATCTGAGCTTGAAGTTGATTCCACAATTTGGACTCTTCTTTTGCTCTACAATTATTGTACCTCCTCTTGCAGTTGCTCAATGTGAGCAAGTAGAGCTTTATTGTCCTTTGCATGTTGCCTCTTAGTCTTTGCTAGATCTTCTTCCAACTTGGCAACCTGTTTGGACAAGGTGGTACATATTTCCTTCAATTCCTTAAAGTTAGCACTGCTCTCAGCACTTCCAACTGTTTCACCAGTTGTGAGAGGTGCATCATGGAGCATTGGCTCAGTGTCTTCTCTAGCTGGGCTAGAAAAGACTCCACCACTTGTACCCAAACCATGAGGTTGAGGCACAGTAAATGTTGCCATAGAAGAAGAGACATTTCTGTTTCTCCTCCTATATGTTTGTGTAACTGTGGGGATATGGGATGTTGTTGGAACAACAATGGGTGTGATTTGAGGATCAGTTGGGCTTACTGAACCAGCACCCTGTACCTATTGTAAAAAGGCCAACATTGGACCTGACAATGGTTTTTCTTCCCCTGTCCATCCTTGTGTTTTCATTGACATATTTTGGAAAACTTTTTGTTGCAGACAAGGAGTGGGCAAAATTCTTTTATGGGAAAGCAAAAGACTTTATTTTGCTTTGAGAAAAAGTTGGGCAAATCTTGGATACATCAAAAATTTGTGCTTAGAATCAGCATTCTTGACCATACTTTCAAAAATCATTTTAGAAAAATTATATTTCTCATGCTTTGAAATACACAGGAGCAATAGCAATATTGCTACTGAATTGCTCCCATGATGATCTTTTGGGGCCTAAACAATGAAGCAATGTATGTATCAAAAATCTCCAGTTTGGTGAAAAAGAACCTTTATCAAAAGTAAGTTTACCATTTGATACATCATACCCCAATTTTGAAATACCAGATAAAATGTCTGTGTTGGCCATATCTACGGTACTATTTAAGTCATCCAATCGAAGATGCCTTCGAATGGACTTCTCAGTAACATAGAATAGTTGTTCATCCACAGGTGCACTAATTACAGGTATAGGTGTATCCTCATCATCATCCTCAATAGTTAAGGCTTTAGCACTACGCCAAAACTGGTTGAATTGTGAGGAATAGAGAGTGGGACTTACAGTGAGTGCATAATGGAGATAGGAGTGGTTGAGATAGTCAATGATTTCCCAATACTTGGGTCCATCCTTCTGCTCTGTTTTCACAATGAAGCAATGTATGTATCAAAAATCTCCAGTTTGGTGAAAAAGAACCTTTATCAAAAGTAAGTTTACCATTTGATACATCATACCCCAATTTTGAAATACCAGATAAAATGTCTGTGTTGGCCATATCTACGGTACTATTTAAGTCATCCAATCGAAGATGCCTTCGAATGGACTTCTCAGTAACATAGAATAGTTGTTCATCCACAGGTGCACTAATTACAGGTATAGGTGTATCCTCATCATCATCCTCAATAGTTAAGGCTTTAGCACTACGCCAAAACTGGTTGAATTGTGAGGAATAGAGAGTGGGACTTACAGTGAGTGCATAATGGAGATAGGAGTGGTTGAGATAGTCAATGATTTCCCAATACTTGGGTCCATCCTTCTGCTCTGTTTTCACCAGATATGCAACCTCATTATGTTGATCAGCAAACTTGAGTACAGCCATTTGTGAATGATGATTAAGAACAAACGAGTGAATGGATGTATGTGAATTGAAGAATAGTTACAGCCAATAGAGATTCTGAGTTGAAACTGTTAGGGTTTGAAAGATATGCGCAATTAAGAAATTATCTATTTAGAAAGAAGTTATCTTTGGTAAAAGAATAATGTAAATATATAAAGAGATAATTCTCATATATTCAACCCTATAATCATGGTAACAAAACGGTTTTTACCAACGGCTATAGTTAAAAATTCGTTACTAACACAACAGTTGTAACGGCTAGATCTCAGTACAAACTTAGCACTATCAGTACTAACTTTGAACTATCAGTACTAATTTTACAAAAATTTTCAAGAGCAGTAGGAACATAAAATAGATTGAAAGAACATTGCTCCATCTTAGTTTTTAGCAAACTAACAGCTATCAACGGATTTGATTAGTCTTTACCATTAGCCGTTTGCTATGGACTAGCCAACTCTTCACTGTGAGATATGGTGAGTTGATAACCATATAGTTTTTGGTAAACAATCAACCATAAAAGGATTTGTTAAGTCTTTACTAAGAGCCGTTTGCTTTGGACTAGTTGGTTCTTATGTGGGTTAGACATGGTGAACCAATAACCATTTGTTGTGTGATAAGTAACACACTGTTCCATTCCAAAGCACACCATATCTATTGCAAGTAAAATCATCTTTTCTTGCCTGCAAATGTTAGTCTAAAACCAAAGAAAATATACACAAAACATTTTCCATTTAAACAATTAAGAACAGGACTAAAAATTTGCATAATGACAAAAGCAACTAAACTTTTGGAGCCCAAGCCATTACTGACTTGATTCTTCCTCTTTCATCAATGAAAGTATGTTTCTTTAAAATCATAGATGCTTTGTCACCTTGAATTGGTCTCCAAACCCATTGTGCTGTGGCTTTCATGCCATTTCCCATGTTACCCTTAACAGCTTTTTTTTGCCTATCAGTAGAAACGTTTGGCTTACCAGTAGGAACTTTTGGCTTAGCAGTTTCAACCTTAGGCACCCATTTTTGATTATACCTGGTTGTTTTATTGAAAAAGGACTTGTTAACTGTTTGAGCTTGCCTATAATTTGAAAATTTTGGCTTTGCTCTTGAAACAGTTGGTTTTGGATACACAGTTTTGTTTTGTCTAGCAGGACAAAATTGTTTTGTGCCAGAGTTCAACACAACTGATCTAGGTATCATATTAACATTAGAGTGAGTTTGATTTGAAACATATTTGTTCACTCTAGGTTGTTTGTTCCCGAATACCCTTGTATCCCTTGAAGTTACCTTTTTCCATGGGTTATTCTCACAATATGCAGTAAAGTGGTCAAAACTACCACATACAAAACAAGTTTTATTTTGCATAACAAAATCACTATCTAGCAGTTGAGATTTCATATTATTCCAATTCTTTTGATTATCTCTAGGTTGTGACCTGTACATCTCTGCATATCTAACATTTTTCCTAACTGGTTTTACTTTTTCTTGTTTGACCACCTTAGGAACCTCATGTATTTCTACCTTAACCTTAGGCCTAGTTGTAGGAACAAACTTGACAGAGTTTGTTTCATTTGTATTTTTGGGCAACTCTTTAGCCTTGGTTTCACTAGTGCTTTCTTGTGCCTTAGGACCATAACCTGGAAATTCAATATCCTTAAATTCCTCTAAACCAGTATGAGCTAAGTTAATACCTGGTGGCACAAACATACTTCTATGGGGAGGTGCAACTTCATTATATCCTATTCCAGATTTAGCCTTATTAACTAGTTGAGATTCAATTATCTTTTGTACACCTTTAGATGTGTACTCAAGAGTATCTACACTCAACTGAATATTTTCATTTTTCTCTTTCAATTTTGCTAAATCTTCCTTAAGCATACTGATTATTACATCCTTGTTTTCTAAGTCTCTTCTTAAACCAGCTATATCATCAGTGAAAATAGCCTCATTTTGTCTATAGAAAGCAAGTTGTTCTTCTACTACACCTAAACCTCTTTTATGGTTTTGAAGATTATAGTAGGTGTTATTAAGTTCTACTCTCTGACTATCATATTTAGCCTTAAGTTCTTCTAATTCTTTTAAAGCAGAGCAAGATTTAGAACAACCATTTACATATATCTCAGAGTCAGAGAAGGCCATCAATGCAACTTCATGGTCAGCTTCTTCAGTTTCCAAAAAGCTCCAATCAAAAGCAGCTCCATCAATAGCTAACACTGCCTTGGAAGAAGGCTCCTGCATAGTCACTTCCTTATGATTACTCTTCTTGTAACCATCCCTTTGTTGTTGCCTTGGACCTCTGCATTCCCTGGCAAAATGTCCTCTCTTGCCACAGTTGTAGCACTCCACCTTGGATTTATCATATCCAGCAACATCACCTGAGTTAAGAGTGATTTTCTTACCAGTTCTTTAAATATACCTCTTAGCTCTTATACTTATCAAAGCTAACTGCCACTTTAGATCCATTGCTTCTAGATCATCATCATGTATCTAAAGCAAGTCCTCATTGTAGAGATTGGCATCATCAGCTTTGCTAGCTACAAAGGCATAAATGGTTTCATCACTTAAGCCAACATAGCTTAGTTGTGAACTAGCTATACTAACTTTTGTGCTTGCAGGACTAACTTTAGGGTTAGATGTACAAACATAAGTGAGAACATCTTCATCATCTGTATTGCAATCTTTTGTAGATGATAAGAATGCCATGTTTCCAGATGCTGTGCTTGAACTCCTTAACTTTTTCACCTTTGGCTCAGCAATCTTGAGGTTGTTGTAGAGATCATTGAGAGTCATCTTCTCCAAATCTGGTTTATGTTGATAAACAACCACATAAGTTTGCCATTCAGAAGACAAACTATTTAGAAACTTCATATTGAGTTCCTCCTGAGGTATGGTGACCTTTAACACAGCCAATTGGGTCACAATCTTCTGTAACCTGCTAAAGACATGATCAAGAGATTCATTGCTTGTAGCAGTGAAGTTCTCATAGTTTTGCCTTAGTAGGGTCTTCTGAGTCTTCTTGGTGGCTTCATTCGCACCAAACCTTTCAACAATGGCTTCAAAGAGTTCCTTAGCAGTTCCATAACTACTAAAGTTCAAGACTTGATCATTGGGCATAACCATAAGCAAAAGATGCTTAGCTTTGAGATCATTCCTCCTTTCTGCTTTTTCATCATTGGTTATAGGCACAGTATTGAACTTGGTTGTTTTCTTGCCATCAGCATCAGTGGTTTCAGATGTATATTCTTGCCATGAATCACCATGCATGATGATATCCCATAGTGCATAATCCTGTACCATGAAGTATTGCTCAATTCTGAGACTCCAGAGATCATACTCATTCTACTTGAGTATGGGTAGCTTTGCTGTTGTTGAGGATGATTGAGTGGTCTCCATGTCCATCTTCTTGTAAGTAAAACAAGAACTTTATCTTCTGGATCTTCTAATTCAAAGTATCAGAACCTGGCTCTGATACCACTTGTGAGGATCTGTTTAACACTTTACTTAGTGTTGGTGATACTTTGATTGTATGTTAACTAGCAAGAGGAATTCACCAATTAACACTTAGAAGATTAGATACGTCTAAGTGTAATAGCAAACAATGAACATAGAGTAAACAAACTGCTTCAATATTATTGATATAATACGAGTGATCAAGTATATCACTAGGGTTACAATCTTGAAGCTAATACGTATGAATGAGATGTTAAGAGATATGTAAACCCTAATCTAGGATTTCCTTTTATAGACACAAGGAGTCCTTTACAAGTAATGAATCTTCTAAACATTTAGGATATACATAAGATCTTTTGTTACACGTTTATCCTAAACTGCAAATAACATAAGCAGTATAAACTTCCTAACACTACCAGTACTAACTGACTTTGTACTGTCAGTGTATTTCCTCATCAGTTGGAACTTTTCTTCACTTCTGTTTGTACTGACGCAGATAATTCCTAACAAGTGACAAAGAAACAACCTCGTAGATAATGTAGAAACCAAAGATGAAACTAACTTGTGTATTATTTGATAAAAATAAGTCTATACAAGCCACATATATACACATACAAGAGAAACGATGCCCCAAACCTAGACGGGTTAATGGGCCGACACTAATGGGTCTTATTAACTAATATCCCTCTCAAACTCACAATACTGCAGCGAGGAACATTGAGAGTTTGTCAGACAAAAAACGAAAACGTGGGCCACAATGAGGCTTGGTAAATGTATCTGCAACCTGTAAAGCAGGCGGAACAAGTGACAAAGAAATGGTGCCTACCTGAAGATGGTGACGAGTGAAATGAGAATCAATCTCTATATGATTGGTCCTTTCATGAAAAACCGTGTTGCGTGCAATCTAAATGGCACTACGATTATCACAATATAATGGAGTAAGACTAGTAATATGAACACCCATATCTGTAAGTAACCAACGTAACCAAACAATCTCGCTAGTAGTAACAGCCATGGCTCGATACTCAGCTTCAGTAGAAGATCTGGAAAGAACATCTTGTTTCTTACTCTTCCACGATATAAGCGAATCTCCAAGAAAAACACAAAACCCAGTTGTAGACTTGCGAGTAACAGAATCACCAGCCAAATTAGCATCACAATAAGCACGCAAGTCTAAAGAAGATGTGGAAGAAAACAAGAGTGTCAGAAATTGAGTACCTCAAAAATAGTGAAGAATCTGCAGAACAGCAGCCGAATGAATCATAGTGGGAGTAGCAAAAAACTGACTAACAATGTGGACAACATGAGTAATATCTGGTCGAGTCACTGTAAGATAAACCAACTCCCAACAATAGTGTGATATAAACTAGGATTAGGCAAAGAATCACCATCTATAGGGTTATATTTTGCTTTAGCATCAAGAGGAATGTCGGCAATCTTATTATATGTCATTCTTGCACGATTAAATAAATTAGCAATATACTTGGACTGAGATAGAAGATAACCTTTCAGTGATGAAGCAACCTCAATACCAAGAAAATAACGTACTAAACCTAAATCTTTCTTAGCAAACCGATGAAACAAATCTGCCTTCAACAATTCAATTCCATCACAATCATCTCCAATAATAATCATATCATCAACATACAAGGAAAAAAAATACGTCCAAGACTTGAACATTTAACAAATTATGCGGAATCATGATGGCTAGAGACAAATCCAAGAGAGGTAACTACTGTTGCAAATTTCTCAAACCAAGCATGAGGTGTCTGTTTGAGACCATAAAGAGCATTTCTGAGCTTGCAAACTTCTCGTGGTTTATGAGAGACACCAGGAGGTGGTGTCATAAAAAATTTTTCATTCAGGTCCCCATTCAAAAATGCATTTTTGACATCCAACTGAGATATTTTCCATTTACGACTAGAAGCAACTGCAATCAAGGTTCTTACTTGATGCGGGATTTGTAAAACCTCGCAAAATGTTTTACAATCTCCTGGGCAGTGTACCTAACCGTTGTAGTGTAATATAGGTAAGTCCGGGGGATTGATCGTTCTCTAGGGGAATAGTGTCGTTAGGTCAAGATGTATGACGAATTAGGTATAGAGGTGAGGGATGATTTTTTTTGTATTTTTATTTTTTTATGAAAGCAAGTTAAAAATCTCAGTTTTGAAGGAGTGGGCAAAATTAGTTGCTAATCAACTAACCCAAAAACTACTATTAATTATAAAATTAAGTAAAACTAATTAAAACAGAAAATAAAAGTGGTGACTACTTATGAGAGAAAAGCGTGTTTACTTAGATATAATTACTCCCTAGTTATCTCCTACTGATTTGTTGAATTGTCACGTCCTTGTTTTAGTTGAAGCGCTGTATTCCTTATTATTAGTCGTGAGGAGGTGCCAAAGTCCCCAAGTCTATGAATCTTAGTCTCCCCTAAATCCCTTAAAGTCTATTAAGTTATCTAGGATCTACAAGCCGCAATTTATACAATAAATACAACGAGAAAAACCAATAGTGCACTCTACGGTTACATTTCTAAGACGTTCAAGCTTGTTACATATAAGAGATTAGTCAGTTTTCTTAGCCTAACGCGAGGAAATCAACTCAACAAGAGACAACGAATCAATATTCAACAACTAGGTTTCATTAGATCTAAGCAAACACAAATAAACTTAAGCTATCATATTAAAGCAAAGAAAAGATAATCACATAATCAAACAATACATAGACATATCGAATGATTAAAGGGAATACTTAACTTTATTGAAACATGAAGTTAAAAGGCTGTAAAAGCCTTACAATGGCTGCAAAATACGTCTAGGGTTTTCCTCTCCAAAGTGTTAGACGTATTAAAGAAAAACTGTGGAAGTATATATATAGATTTACAAGGTTGACGGTGTCACCTTATAGGTCGTGACGCCGTCAGCTCGTCGTGTTTAGGGTGTCGTCTTGTGCAAGTCGCCGTTATGACAACGTTATGTTATAGAATCTGACGCCGTCACCTTCAGTCTTGACGCCGTCCTTCTATAAATGTTCTGGGCCGTCTCTGGTTGTCTTAATACGTGACGCTCATCTCCTAAATACACCTAACGCTGTCAGGTTGTAAAGTCTTCAAAGTTCTCTGAAGCGACGTGTGTTAATTTCTTCCCGCATAAATAACAAGTGACGAGATCACGTTATAGCTTGTGACGCCATCAGACTCACTTTTCTGACGGGTTTTTGCGACTTCATCGTTTTCTTCACTTCTTCGTCAAAATACGTCCAAAAAGTGCCGATTTCTAGATTTCTCATCCCAAGTACCTAAAATACAAAAATAAACGATTTGAGGCAATATTTGATCATATTTATATGATTTTAGGATTAAATGACCCCTTAAAAATGTTCCAAATAAATCCTTATCATTACCGTTGTCATTTTTGCAACATGGGCAAATGTATCTTCATAATCCATACCATACTTCTACGCTCAAGTTGTGGTTTTAGTACAAACACGTACAACCGAAGACGTGTGGTGAGGAATAATCAGGTGAAGTTCCATACAATTTTTCAAAGGGAATAAACTAGAATTATGTGCAGTTGGGATTCTATTAATCACATATGTGAACCGCTTCCTCCTAAAATACACTTGAAACATCAGCGAACAATAAAAAGGATCTAGCCGTCTCAAAAAGATTACGTTGTTTCCTTTCAGCAACCCCATTTTGTTGAGGAGTATCCGTATAAGAGGTCTGATAGATAGTCCCATCCGATTTAAGTAAACCAACGAAATCATTAAATGTGTATTCAGCCCCAAATCACAACGATAGCATTTTATAACTGTTGAATGTTAAGTTTTCACAAGAGCTCTAAATTCTTTAAAAACTGTAAGAAAATCGGACCTACGCTTCATCAGATAAACCCAAGTATATCGAGTGAAGTCATCGATAACTAAAACGTAATATTTGGAACCTCCTTTTGTGGATACAGGAGAAGGTCCCCACACATCGGAATACACATGATCAAATGGAACATTAAAAGAGGAAACGCTATTACTGAACGGTAATGCTGAGAACTTGTCAAGTTTACAACCACTACAATAAGTGTCTAGCTTTCCCAATGCTCCTGTAGATGCTAAAAATCGTAAACGAGAACCAGGGACATGACCCAATCGAGAATGCCATAAATAAAATGCTGAAGAAGAACGCTTCAACCAAAAAGAAGACAAATCCATACTAGATGATTCTGTATCATGGATATCTCTAAAGTGAACCAAAACATAAAGATCTCCTTGTCTATGAACTGTACCAAGCACCTACTGTGTTTTCCGATCATATATAGAACAATCGGAAACAGAAAATTTGACATCACATCCAGAATCGCAAATTTTACTAACAGAAGCAAGATTCGTAGTAAGACTTGGTATGTAGTAAACATCAGATAAAGAAACAAATGGTTATCAGTTGAACCAATGTCTGGTAATGGCATAAAATCACCATTAGCGGTCGCAATTGATTTCTAAGAATTAAGATTCAACGAAATAGTGACAAAAGATGAGACATGTGATGAGTGGCACCTGAATCTAATATCCATTTTGAAAATGACGATGCCTAACATTTATCAGATATCTGAAACTTTTCGTACCAAACTCACAACTTCTGAAACTACTCGAATAATATGGGATCTAACGGTGAATTATTTTTACAAGTAGCCATAATAACTAATTGATGTAACAAATCAAACCAATATAAGCAACTAAACCAAATATAATCAACCCAAATACCAATCTAAAATATGGCTGCAAATCCCTAACAACTGACCGAACTAAATCAAAGGGTTGTTGTCTTCCAACGGATCAAATAACCTCACGTACAAGAAATCACAGACAAATAAATCAACCAAGTTATTCTATTAAATAATTGTTGATCGAAGACGCTAATACTATCGATTAATTAAATATTCATATCCAAGAATTCATTTAATGTTCCTCGTATACAGCCATGTGCAAGCCATACATATACACATACAAGAGAAACGATGCCCTAAACCTAGACGGGCTAATAGGCCGACACTAATGGGCCTTGTTAACTAACAAATAAAAGACCAAAGGGTGCAAACAAATATTTACTTGAATTGTGGCGAGTAATTCACTATCGAAAAAACTTATGTTCTTCGATCTAAACATATATAAATAAATAGGGTTTAATAATAGTTACAAAAATGATGATTATTACTGTTTTATTATTTGTTTGAATAAAGCAAATCAAAAGTGTTATATGCCTAGGAAATACACCTGGGCAGATTTTCACCCATTTTGTTTGTTTTCTAGTTAGATCAGTTTTTCTGTTAGCTAATATATTTGATTAGCCATTAGATATGACTCGTTAGAGATAAGACACAATGTATAATCTCCGATATTGGTAAGTGATTAGAAATTAAGATCCATACCCATTATCAATAACATTACATAGTGCGTAATGAATTGATTAAGTTACATGACACTGCACCCATGAAGCCCATAGTTGTTACTGTTTGTCATGGGGTGACAATGTGGTTGGATATAGAATAATGCATAGGACTCATTGCTAAATGCTCTAGTTTAAAATATGTGTTTCTATACCATTTTAAAAACATATTATATTTCGTGAACATCTTTGTACCCATTTTAATCTGGTTCGAAAAGATGGATAGCAGGGTTTGGACAAAGTGTGCATCTCCTTAATTACGCCATTTATCCATCCTTTATATTATTTATTTATGGTTTATAAGTAAAACCGACAAGTTTAAGTTAAATAATTATTCTAACCATCTATGTTGCTGCATAATAAACCACTGAACTTAACAACTATGGAATACAAAAGACTTAGCAGGCTCTTTTCAAGATACAATGGACCGGGCCAAGTCTATGACTATGAGCAACCAGCGTTTTCCCAACATTGGGGCCTTTTCCATGCAAACCAAGAAACCAGCGTGAAAATAACAAAAATCTATTATCCTAATAAAAAAAATAACACATAAATACTGAATTGTTTTAAAAGAAAA
>LBNU01018481.1:1487-12830 GCA_014162995.1 Artemisia annua | reverse complement strand
CAGGGTTTTCAAAACCAAGGAAATTTTCAAAGAAATCAAGGTCATAATAATCAAGGGAATTTTCATAATCAGGGTAATTTTTATCAGGGAAACAATTTTCAGGGTAACAATAACCAACATCAAGGAAATTTTCAAAACAACCGTGCTCAAAATTTTCCTAACCAAAATCAAAACGTTGTTCAAACCCAGTCTTCCTCCGATTAGTTGTTGAAACAATTCATGAAATCACAAGAGGAAGCAAATCGGTTATTGGTCAGCCAAATCTCTGAACTTAAGAAGTCTTTAAATGATCGACCCTCGGGCTCAGGTACACTTCTGAGCAACACGATCGCTAACCCGAGGGGCGATGTTAAGGCGATCACCACCCGAAGTGGAGTTTCATACAAAGGACCCACGGCTCCTGCTACCACTTCTTCTCTTCCTCCACAGGTAGCGGAACATGAACCTAAGGTTACTACGGACACGGTACTTCCTACTAATAATGGAGATGCCGATGACGTCTACCCTCAAGTTGTCCCGGTCTCGAGACCCAAATCCAAACCTGGAGTTGTTTTTGAACCTCCAGTGGATCCCGTTGAAAAACCAAACCCTAAACCTTCAATTCCTTATCCATCACGTTTACAAGATCAAAAACTCCGCGAAAAAGCTAGTCACCAACTGGACAAATTTTTCCAAATTTTTAAAGAATTACATTTTGACATAAGCTTTGCGGATGCTCTTCTTCTAATGCCCAAGTTTGCATCAACAATCAAAAATCTGTTAAACAATAAAGAAAAACTCTTTGAGATGGCAAAAACTCCATTAAACGAAAACTGCTCTGTAGTTTTGTTAAAACAGCTTCCCGAAAAGCTGGAAGATCCCGGGAAATTCCTCATTCCTTGCATTTTCCCAGGGATGGTTGAATGCTTTGCCTTGGCCGATCTTGGTACAAGCATCAACCTGATGCCTCACTCAGTCTGGAAGAAACTTTCTCTTCTGGCACTCACTCCTACCTGCATGACTCTCGAGCTTTAGATCACTCTATATCTCATCCCCTCGGTATTGCTGAGGATGTGTTCGTGAATGTAGGAAAGTTCCATTTTCTGGCAGATTTTGTGATTGTTGATTTCGATGCAGACCCGAGGGTTCCTCTCATTTTAGGGAGGGGATTCCTAAGAACGGGCCGTGCTTTAATCGATGTCTTTGATGAAGAAATCACTCTACGTGTTGGCAATGAAGCCATCACATTCAATCTTGATCAGACTTCGAGATACTCTTCCCATTATGACTCCGCAGAAATTAACAGAATCGATGTCATCGATATTGCTTCGGAAGAGTATTCTCAAGAAATTCTTGGTTTCACCGATAATTCTTTGAGTGGCAATCCCACTCCCTCTTCTCAACCTATCATTGCTAATTCTTCTCCTTCCCTAACTCCGTTTGAGGGAAGTGATTTCATCTTAGAGGAAATAGAGGCCTTTCTCAAAAGTGATTCGATTCCCGAGGGAATTGATAACCAAGAGATTGACTCGGACAGGGATATACTTCTCCTTGAGAAGTTGTTGAATGAAGATCCCTCTCCTCCTCCTGTTCTTCCACAAAAACTTCATAACGAGGAAATCAAGTCTGTTGAGAAAACTGCTGAATTTCCTGAGGTCGAACTCAAAGACTTACCACCTCATCTCGAGTACGCATTTCTGGAGGGTGATGATAAATTACCCGTCATTATTGCTAAAGACTTAAAAGATGAGGAAAAAGCTGCTCTCATAAAGGTTCTGAAGTCACACAAGCAAGCAATTGCTTGGAAACTCTCCGATATCAAGGGTATTAACCCTGAATTCTGTACCCACAAAATCTTAATGGAGGATGACTTCAAACCAGCAGTTCAACAACAGAGACGGGTTAATCCTAAAATCCACGAGGTTATCAAACAAGAAGTTATCAAACTTCTTGATGCCGGGTTGATTTACCCTATCTCTGACAGTCCTTGGGTTAGCCCAATTCATTGCGTTCCTAAAAAGGGTGGCATTACTGTTGTCACAAATGAAGAAAACGAGTTGATTCCAACTCGATTGGTTACGGGATGGAGAGTATGCATTGACTACCGAAAGTTAAATGATGCCACCCGTAAAGACCATTTTCCTCTACCCTTCATGGACCAGATGCTCGAGAGATTAGCGGGAAACGAGTACTATTGTTTCCTAGACGGTTTCTCGGGTTACTTTCAGATTCCCATTGATCCAAAGGATCAAGAAAAGACCACCTTTACATGCCCATACGGAACTTTTGCCTACAGACGTATGCCTTTCGGCTTATGTAATGCTCCTGGCACGTTCCAACGATGTATGATGGCCATTTTCCACGACATGATCGGGAAAACTATGGAGGTCTTTATGGATGACTTCTCGGTCATTGGGAATTCTTTCCAATCATGCCTCTCCCATTTAGATGACATGCTTAAACGGTGTGAAGACACCAATCTTTGTCTAAATTGGGAGAAGAGCCACTTTATGGTCAAAGAAGGCATTGTCCTTGGCCATAAGATTTCTAAAAACGGGATTGAGGTCGACAGAGCCAAAGTCGATGTCATTGCTAAACTCCCTCATCCCACCACAGTTAAAGGTGTCAGGAGTTTCCTAGGTCATGCCGGATTCTATCGTCGATTCATACAAGATTTTTCTAAAATCGCCCGGCCTATGACACATCTTCTTGAAAAAGATGCTCCTTTCATCTTTTCTCCCGAGTGCATCGAAGCTTTTGAAACTCTCAAGAAAAAGCTTACAGAAGCACCCATCTTAGTTGCCCCCGATTGGGACCTGCCTTTTGAACTCATGTGCGATGCAAGTGATTTTGCTGTAGGCGCGGTCTTGGGGCGACGAAAAACAAAAGATTTTCAGCCTATACATTATGCAAGTAAAACTATGAACGAGGCTCAGAATCATTACACCACAACGGAAAAAGAGTTATTAGCCGTGGTGTATGCATTTGAAAAGTTTCGGCCATACTTGATCTTGACGAAATGCGTAGTGTATACGGATCACTCGGCTCTAAAATATCTCTTTGCCAATCAAGATGCAAAGCCGAGATTGCTCCGATGGGTTCTCCTCCTGCAAGAATTTGATATCATCATCCGTGATAAAAAAGGAGCTGAGAACCTAGCGGCTGATCACTTATCCCGATTAGAAAACCCTCACCAAGATGTGTTTGAGAAAAAGGAAATAAATGAAACATTTCCTCTTGAAACACTCAATGCGGTTTCTTTTCGTGGTGACTCTACTACCCCATGGTTTGCCGACTTTGCAAACTACCATGCGGGTAACTTTGTTGTGAAAGGGACGTCGTCCCAACAGAAAAACAAATTCTTTAAAGACGTTAAACATTACTTCTGGGACGACCCCTACTTGTTCATAATCTGTGCCGATCAAGTCATCAGACGGTGTGTCCATGGCCAAGAAACCATGGACATTCTCAAAGCTTATCATGATGGACCCACGGGGGGACATCATAATCCAAATTACACCGCCAAGAAGGTGTTTGATTCCGGTTTCTACTGGCCCACGATCTATAAAGATGCTCATGCCTTAGTCAAAGCTTGTGACGCTTGTCAGCGTCACCGGAATATTTCAAAGACAAATGAGATGCCTCAAAACGCCATCCAAGTCTATGAAATCTTTGACGTATGGGGCATTGATTTTATGGGGCCATTTGTATCATCTCGAGGAAACAAGTATATACTCGTGGCTGTTGACTACCTGTCAAAATGGGTTGAGGCGAAAGCATTACCCACCAATGATGCCCGAGTTGTTGTGAAATTTTTGAAATCTCTTTTTGCTAGGTTCGGAACTCCACGAGCCATTATTAGTGATCGTGGTACATATTTCTGCAATGACAAATTTGATAAAGTCATGCAAAAGTACGGTATAACTCACCGTCTTTCCACTGCATATCACCCCCAAACAAGTGGGCAAGTGGAGGTTTCGAACCGTGGTATTAAAAGGATTCTAAAGAGGACCGTAGGTGAAAACCGTGCCTCTTGATCGGATAAACTAGATGATGCACTATTGGCCTTCCGTACAGCTTACAAAACACCCATCGGGTGTACTCCTTATAAGCTTGTATACAGAAAGGCGTGTCATCTACCGATCGAGCTTGAGCACAAAGCCTACTGGGCCTTGAAACATGCTAACTTCGATCTCCAGACAGCAGGTGATCACCGCAAAGTTTAGCTGAATGAATTAAATGAACTTCGTGATCAGGCATACGAGAACTCTTTGATCTACAAAGAAAAGACAAAGAAGATTCATGACTCAAAAATAAAAAACTGCGTTTTCAACGTTGGTGATCGAGTCCTTCTTTTTAATTCTCGGTTAAAGATCTTCTCGGGAAAACTCAAAACCCGCTGGACTGGACCATTCACCGTTGCAAAAGTTTATCCATATGGTACCATTGAGTTATCTCAACCCGACGGTCCAAATTTCAAAGTGAATGGCCATCGGCTAAAGCACTACTTTGGAGAGGACATACCACCCATGGTTGTCCCGGATCTCCAAACTTTCCCCATGAACCAATGAATGCGGGGATCGAGTCAAGCTAGTGACTCGGTGATCAAAAACATTAGCATGCCATGGGTTATCACCCGTGTTTCTGACTTCTTTCTACTTTCTAACACCTTAGTGTGGGGGAGGTGCCCCTGCATGTATATATTTTCCAAAAAAAAAAATGGTTCCCACACTTGCCTAAATCCAAATTCTTACATCTCAAAGTATCGGCATAATAGCCGGGACTTTGAATATTGAGGGCAATATTCAATTCTAGTGTGGGGGGAGGGGTGGGGGAAATTCTGGCGAATTTGATCACATTTTTACCATCTAAATGCCTTAATACCCCCATTTTGGCCAAAATTTTTTTTGGTGTGAGTGCTTTGCACTAACACGACTGTCTAATCCACATAAGGTCTGGCTAATCCGAGAGCAAACGGCTCCCGGTAAAGATATCTCAAATCCGTTTATGGCTTGCAATTTGCCAAAAATTGTATGGTATTCAGCTCACCATATCTTTGCATCGTGAAGAGTTGGCTAGTCCAGAAGCAAACGGCTTTTGGTAAAGACAAATCAAATCCGTTGACAGCTGATGATTTGCTCAAAATCATCTAGTTATCAGTGTACCAAAGTATCACATACTGAAACACTTGGCTACTCCAGAAGTAATGGCTTTTGGTAAAGAGACATCAAATCCATTAAGTTTTCATAAAAGATTGCTAGGGACTAGCAATATTTTAGTGTGGGGGATTGATGAGTATGTGTAAATACTCATCATTTTTGTCTCATCTAAACTGCCAAAACATCATAAAACACCCAAATATGCATCAAAATACTGAAAATATCCCAGGGTTGTGTTTTATATGTTTTAGATGCAAAATATTTGAAAACAAATGAAAAACGAACAAAGTTTGCATAATTGGCAGTTTCAGTCCCTCAACTTTTAAAACTTGTCAAATCTAGTCCCTAAGCATTTATTTTGAAAGAAAAGTCAACCAAAGTCCTTAGAAAATCACAATTTGTCATAATTAGTCCTTTGGTGAAAAGTTTCAAAAGTTTACAAGTTAAGTCCCTGAACTTTTCAAAGTTGTCAAAAATAGCCCTTGGGATTAAAATCTTTTGGAAAATAAAAATTATGGTCCTTGTATTATTAAACTTTGGCAAAAATGATCCTTTGGTGAAAAGTTGAAGAAATTACAAGTTTGGCACCTGAAGTTTGAAGATTTGGCAGATTTGGTCCCTGGAAATGTCAAAAGTAAAAAAAGTCAGCTATGGACCTTGTACTATTCATACTTGGCAAATTATACCCCTTGATTAACTTTGGAAAATTGCCAAATCCTGTCCCTTCATTTTATGCAATTTACACTTTTGGTACCTTGTTATAACTACAAACCAAACGGATCCCTTTTTCATAAACCCATAAGTCCAAAATCAAACCCAAACAAAACCAGTCCAAGCCCCCCTTATATCTCCCTTGGCCCAATCTCACTTCTGGCCCAACAAGCAAAAACCCAAAACCCTGTCATAATTTCCCCCCAGTCAAACCCAAGTCAAACCCCACCCCCTCCACTCTCCTTCCTTCCCACTTGAGCCTGCAAACCATCACCTCACCTCTCCCACCTTCTCCACCGCCCAAACCACTCACAAACCCCCAATTGCACCTAACAAAACAACCACAATTAATGCACCACCCCCCACAGGCCCAATTGTAATATTCTATTTTGGCGCCAAAATCCACTTAAACGGCTTGGATCAATTTATCTACAACCAATGGTCGAGATGTGTTGGGATATGCTCAGAGGGACCCCACAAACCCTAATTGAAGGCTATAAGAGGAAGAAGAAGGGTAGAAGACTGTGTGTAGTCACTTAGCTTTAAATTAGTGTCGAATTTAGTGTAAAACTCAAATTAGTTGTAATCTTTTCTTTTAAAAGCTTGTAATCTGCTTTAGTAATGTAATTTAATCTTTTGTTAATCCAAAATTCAAGTGTTTCAGTTCCAATTCTGTTTTAGCATTTCACTTTGAAATTTCTCTTTTTTCCTTAATAATCTCTTAAAGCCAGTTTCATTGTTCCATAAGCTCACTTAGGATATTTAAAGACATAAGAAAACATAAAAAGAAAAAATTCATAAACAAAAAAGATCACAGGGTACCTTTGCATTAGAAAGTGGAAAGCTTTGGAAGTTGCCAGTAATGGAATGGCAAGATGGACTTTACCAGCTTATTCCCTGAATAAGCTGAAGCTTGTTGAGCTTAAAGAAACTCTAGTAAAGCTAGAGCTGATGTTTTCTGTTTTCAAGTTCCTAAATTTCCAAGTTCTAGTGTAATTTTTGCATAATTGGTAATTTGTAGTATTAATTGTTAATTGTTGTTTCTATTTGTTCATCTCAGCTGAATTTATCAATATAAATGCTTATAAGTCAGTTTAGTGGTCTAAATCTCCAAATCCTTTTGAAAATCAAGTGTTGAGTCTGTGAAAGGAGTGTTTGGCTCAGTTAGGTTCTTTGTGATCAAGGTTGTTCCAGTTGTTGTTTTTAGCTCAGACATATCACTTAGGGTTCTAATAGCATAATTCAATCATAAAAACCAGGTCTCATTTGGTAAAAAGTCAAAATTCCACTTAATCTCTCCAAAGTGGTTATCTGTTGAAAATTTTAGGAAGCATAAACTGTTTTTAGGTTCAAAACTTGCTTGGATTGCTGAATTTAGTCTTAATATAACTTAGTATAACTCATTCAATCATTTAGGGTCAGTAGAAATTTACCAAAGTCAAAATTTGCATGTTCTTTCAAAAGTCAAAACTCAAAGTCTAAAGTTTTTGAATAAACTTGGTTATTTTCTCTAGGGTTTAATTTTAGGTTTTAGGATTAGTGCTTTTTGGGTATTAACATTTCACTGGTCATCTTTGTTAAGGTATTTTTATTTATTTTTATATCTTAGGATAAACTGCTTATTTTGTAGCTTTTACTTAGTACTTTTTTGAAAACTTGCCCTGTGTCACAGACTTGTGCCCATTTTCATAAGCTCACATAGAACTCATTAGTGGGCCTCACCCTTTGAACCTTGGCTTTTTGGAAAGCTTATCAGCCAAGTTGATGTCTAGTTTTGGTAAGTACATCTGCAAGTTGATGTCTAGTTTTGTGCTTTTTGGCTTATTTATTAGGTCTGCTCATAGCTTTTAACTTGTCCCATTTTGCTGTCTACACTGCTTCATCAGTGTATACTGCTATTTTCACAAGCCCACCATAAGCTCATTAGTAATCCATAAGCTCTGCTTATTGGCTTATTTTGAAGCTTACCAGGTCAACTTTTGAGATAAAGTCTTATTTTGGACCTTTGACCACCGCTGTAGGCCCCACAAGGCCTGCAAGATAGCCTTTGTGATTTGTTTGTGTTTGTGTAATCTTGATTTGATTATTTCTGTGCTTGTGCTTATTGGTAATTTCTTGCTTATTTGTGTGCATAATACTTGTGTGAAGCTTAATATACCTTCCTTGTTCATCTGTTTAGCTTATTGCTAGCTTTTTCAAATCCAAAAATCTATTTTCAAAGCAAAAGTCAAACTGTGGGGAAAATTGGCTTGCATACTGCTTATTTTTAAGTTACAAAAAGTTTGTTTTCATTAAAGTTGTCTATTTTTAGTGTATAATCATCTGTCAAAAAGAAAAATCACAAAATCATCACTTTTAAAAAAGTGATAGCTTCTATTTAAGCCATTTGGCTTATTGCTCAGCTTTTTTCATAAAGCAATTTTCATTTTTATATTTTTTAATAATTTCCTGACATCTTGTAGTATTTGTAGTAATTTTCCTAGATTTTTATCTTTTCATTTAGTATTTTTAATAATTAATATTAGATTAAATAATAATTAGGTAATATTAGTTAATAAATAGTTTTATTAAATTTTATTTAACAACATTAGGTTTTTATAATTTTTCTAGGTTTTATAAATCATTTAGAATTTTTATAAAATAGTTTCTTAATTATTACTATTCATTTTCCATTTTTATTATTTAAATATGTTTAAATAGTTTTTAATTAGTAATTAAGTAAATAATTGGTAAAAATAGTTTAATACTAGTTTTTATAGACTTTTTATAATTTTTTAGGATTCCTGAATTGGTTAATTATTTTTATAAAATATTTCCTAATTTTCTAAGTCATTTTTAGTATTATTAGTAATTTAAATTAGTTTAATTAATATAACTAGTAATTAATTAATATTAAACTTATAAAAAGACAAAAAGACATATTTTTAGTTTTTATATATTTTAAGTTATTTCAGAGTTTTTAAAAATAAAATTTCATTTTCTTAGTTCTATTTATTATTATATTATATTTAGTTTAACTTAAATAGTTATTATAAGTGTTAAATAGTTTTTAATTAATATTAAATATTAAAATAATCAAAAAAATATTTTCCTTTTTATAAAATTTTCTTTTAATATTAAGTTTGTAAAAAAGTCAATTTCACCCCCTGTAGTTTATTTTTGTGTAATTCCCACTTTTTCAGTACGCATTTGCATTTAAATACGTTTTAGGTTTATCTGGTTTTCAGTAATTGTTCATATTGCTTATTTAGTTAATTTTCATTATTATCTGATTAGTGTAATCAATCCAAATCATTATTTGTTACTATTCCCAATCACTCATTCCAGAACGTTTTTCCAAAACACAATTTCAATCTCGTTGGGACTTAACGACCCGTGAGTACACTGTGCTTTCAACGGATCATAAATTGATCTCTCCTCTCTCAGAGTTGACTTGTTGATCACACCTGGTTAACTGGTTAGTTTGGGAGGAGTCAATTTACAGAACCTATCACCGTAACACTTGTTACGTTTGTGTGTGGACACCTATAACATCTCGAGACTTCATTGATGTCGAGAGTTCTTCTCTTGCACTTGACGGAAGAGGAAATCACTTACAAACATATACCGACATGTTATAGTGATCAAAGACTCAAGGGGAAAATAAAAACAGAAAGTTTTGTGTGTGAAAATCCCTTGTTTTCTGAAGCGTAACAGTTCAGTATTTATAGACGACAGGACTGGTCCGGCGGTCCCGTAAATAGGCGACGGTCCTTTATCACTAAGGGACCGCCGTTCCCTTTAAGGGACCGTCCAGACAAAAATTATTCTGACGTGGTGAAAACTTATCTGGTGCAGTTTTAGCTGATTGGGGGGAAAAATAGCTGTTACACATTTGAATTCAAATATATTTTCTTAATAAAACATTTCTTTAAAAACACAAAAAATACTTTTTTTAAAATGTTTTATCAAACTTAAAAATGTAAGTTTATAAGAAAATAAAACTTCTTTGATCACCAAACTAATGACGGTATAAAGTTTGTTCATACCTGAAGTGACGTTGTGGAAGCTTCGTGGAAGAAACGAGTTTCCTTGGTTAAAAACTTATTATCCGTAACTTTACATAACATGTCTTTATATTTTGTGATTATCAAAACACAAAAAGATCGAATAATGCGAATAACGTTTTTGACATTATTTGTATTAACAATCTTCCCCTTTTTGATGATTATAAAATATAAACTCATTTTAGATAAAATTATGCGTTGATAAATTTTTAATGAGTTTTCCCGTTACTTCTCCCCCTTTTTGTAGAATCAAAAAGGTGTCATTGTTGTTGAGGAGAGTAGACACGAACATCCTTGAGAAGGGCATCGTCATTGTTGACGGAATATAAGCTCCCCCTAGCTAAGTGATCCCCCTTAATGAGGGCACCGGTGAATCGAGCTATGCTGATGTGCTACAAAAACAAGTTAGGAGCAAAGCACATACATATATATGTGAAAGAATGTAGGAAACATGATGAATATGGGTGTGAAATCAATAGAGCATGAAGCAGATATAACATAGCATGTAAAATTCTGAATTTTAGCACTACAGGAGGACGGTCCCGTAAACAGGGGGACGGTCCCTTATTGATACAGGACCGTCGTCCATTAAAGGACCGCCACCAGTAGGTTCTCTGGTTGGCAGATGTGTTATGATTCAAATGATTTCCCATTTTTAAGGTTGAGTAATTTTAGTCTATTTTCATGTTTGACTTTAACTAATATCATAACATTTTATCATAACATAACACATAAATATTCATTCATTAAAGCATAACACATAAACATGCAATATCATTCATACAAGAGCATCAATTGGCAATACATCATTAAAACAACACCAAGACATAATACTACTCCTTAACTAACATAACTAATCATCTCCCATTTCATGTTTGGTCCAAAACATAATATCCACTTAATTATTCATAAACTAGATATTTGAAGAATATCTAATTGAATGGTGGAGTGGATGATGGTGAGGATGAGGGTGGAATCGAAGGTGTTGCTTGTGCAGGCATGGAAGAGTTACTCAAAAATGGTGTGCAAGCACCCGAACTAGAGTGAGTGATCAAGAGTGATGAGTTTTTGATGAATGATGTGAATGGTGATGAATTTGGTCTTGATGAGGAAGATGAGGTACCTTTGATGGAAGGAATTTTGAGAGGTGCATTTGGTGTTTGAGAGGATGAGTCAATGATAGTGAGGTTTGTTGATCCCAGTTGAGCAATTGATCTAGAATTACTATCTTAGATAAACCAAGACAATAATGTATAGAAGCTGACTAATATTTGTAACTAACTTAATCAATATGTGAAATTTACTGATTAACTTAAGAAGAACACGAACACAATAATATCACAACTTAAACACTTCAATATATTGAATACGAGCACCCTTTGATAGTGCTAGGGTTTTGCAACCTTGAAGTGAATACAATGCTAGAATAATACGTATTCTAGTCTAAC
>LBNU01018479.1:25544-38863 GCA_014162995.1 Artemisia annua | reverse complement strand
AGAGGAGAGAGTGGAGTTCCTAGGTCATGCGGATTCTATCGTCGATTCATACAAGATTTTTTCTAAAATCACAAGCACTGGGCCGCATTCCTCATGACATCACTCTCTACGATATGAGACAAAGATGCTACTCATTATCCTTCTCACTAAGGTCCCAGGATTTCCTTATCGCTTCTTCTGATGATATGCTTCATAGATAGTAAAACGTCCGAATCTACAATTGATAAACCAGACGAAGTGGAGCGGAGGTAAGCATCTGCGAAATCTGTAATGATTGCAAGAGACCTCGAATTGGAGCCATTGCCGGCCTCATTCTATGTTCATTTTTCATTGTTGTGTTAAACCTTGTACCAATGCATATGGATGCGAACCTGCAAGTAATATTTGAAGTTGTTCTAGTATTGATTCCGCGTTCAGACTGGGGGTCTTATTTGATCAGTCATTGGGGTCTGTAAACGTTGTATAAAAAATATAACTCTTCAGCCTATTACACAAGCATATAAGCCCTTCTTTACATGAAGCAACCTCACATGAATGATGCTAGCCAGATCCAATTACCACCTAAACCATTTGAAAAAGGGAGCTTCCATAAGTTGAAGCCGTTCGCGCTGATTTTAGACATAGTTGTACAAATGATTAGTAACGGGCTTTTATTCAACTATTTATCGCGGATGTACATAAATTCAATAGGCGAGAAATAGTGTACTAGACCGTGAATCACTCGGACCATCTGCAGCGAACTAAACTGATCATGACATAAGTCGCACATATACTCTTTGCCCAAACAAAGATGCAAGCCCGAGATTTACCATTTCTCCGATGGGTTCTCCCGACTTTATTGTAGCATTCTTTTTCTTTGTATACATGCCACCACAGTTAGGCATTTATCATCCCCCATGTTGAATACTTCCTGGGAAATAAGGAGCTGAGAACCGTTAGTGCAGTCTCTAGAGCAGATCATACACCCTATACCGCGATTCAGAATAAACCCTCACCAGGATGGCTGGGGTGATGGAAACAAAGAATGAGGAATTGACAATATCACTTTTGATCTTTTGCCACCCTTCTCTCTCGGGAAATCTACAAGCTTCAACTACTATCCAATTTGCCGGTGTGATTCAGAAAGGGGTTATGGCAGCGCATGTACATTGCTACCTCTTCATACACGCAGCAGCCCACATATGATTAGAGTCTTCGAGAAAACATTTTGCAAATTGTTATCACACTTTTGGATTGGGGGTGCGGTGGGAGGGAGTCTGACCCAGAACAGTTGGGTGATAGAAGGGAGTAATATCGAAACGTACCCACCTACATCAAGACAGTAACAAATTTCATAATTTTTAAGTTTACGGTATCGACCTTGGAATCGCTGTTATCACTTTCAAAGTAAACTATTCGAGCCCTAAATGCCTGGGTATCACGAATATCTACTTGGGATAAGACCAAATGTTATGTTATTGGAATTAGGCGCCACAAATCAATAACCCTTGCGTATTCTTAGTTTTTTGCTTTCTGTTCTTTATTGCTCTTATTTGATTTCCTATTTATAGCGCAAGATACTCCATGTCTAGTCCAATGGAATTATGAGCAATTAATCGGCCCATTAATCTCCACATAATTGCCCCATTTAAGCCAAAGATAGTGGTTAGCATGACAGATTAAACGTGGTCATACAGTATGGTGTAACTGTCATTTGAATAGGTCAAATCAGTTACATTCCTAGCAGAATCCTGCAGCAACTCATACACTAGAAGCCAGAGTGCAGCTGCCTAGCAGCAGAGTCCTAGCAGCAGATTCAAGTGCTAGAGCGGGCAGTTCCTAGCAGCAGACTCATTACACTAGCAGCAGAAGTCAGTGTAGCGGCAGATCTAGCAGCCAGACCTCCTATCACATACGACCATTGAGTCAGGGTAATCAGGACTTGATGGGTTTACACCTCCGTACCTCCAAGCCCATTTCCAAGTATGATTTGATCCCTCCCAAAAAAAAGTGCACTAAATTTTCCAACATTTTGCACCTTACAAGATTTTTAACGAGCGCTAAGGTTTTGGATCACCGCCGAAGCAAATTCGTGATGCTAGAGTCTGTTGGTGCACATACCTGGAAACTAGGATTGACGGTGTAATCTACCTTAGGAGGTATTTTAAACTTTTTTCTTATATCTTTAAACTAAAAAATAAACATGATTAAAGCAAAAGATATGGACACTATCCGCGTTTAAGTGTATATTTTGTAAATAATAAATTTTCTATATATATTTTACCAAATTTAGGTTAAAAAGGCAAATTTGCCACCCAAGTTTAAAGATGTTATATTTGCAACTAGCTCCAGGCCCGCCCGCTGGGCGGCTACCTTTTATATATCTTCAAGAAAAATATTAGTAGCAGGTTTTTTAGATATCGATACAAATAACATAAAACAAAACTCTTGTATATAATAATTGTTAACATCAAGTCTTGAAATAAAAGAAATTGTTGAAGAAATTGAAACCATACATATAAATAAAATTCATAATCTATGAAACACCTCTTGATACACAACGTTTGTTGTAGTATTGGTGTAGTTACCATCTTTGTCACAACACAACACCTTAAGACCTTTTTTGCTCTTCACTCGTGAAATGGCCACATAAAGTTGCCCATGTGAGAAAACCGGGCGTTCCAAATAAAGTCCAACCTTTCCAAAAGTTTGACCTTGACTTTTGTCTAATGTCATGGCAAATGAAACAGAAATGGGAAATTGCTTTCTTTTTAGTTGAAAATGCATTTTCTTATCTGATGGGGGATATTATCATCCGAGGAATAGCAATAACTTCTCCCAGTTGACCTCCTGATATAATTTTTGCCTCGATATTAGTGACCTCCATTCTCAAAATTTGCAACCTTGTTCTGTTAGACAAACCACCTCTTTCATCAATGTTGCGCAAACACATTAATGGAGCGCTGATTTTCAAAAATAACTTATGGTTTGGAATAGACGCTATATACCCACTTTCATTCCATAACCATTTAGAGTTCATATATCTAACCAAGGAAAATTAATACAAAGTAGAAATATAAAATTATCTTAATAAACGCAGATCACAAGCCTTATTACTTAGCCCTAAATTTTATTGGTTTGATATGATGGGGGATGAACTCACAATTTTAAGTTTTACAGTACATTAGTAATATCACTTCCTGAAATAAGATACAAAATATATTGACATGTTAAATGTTTTGGCTCAATACCTGAGTGCCCATAAATTCAAGTATGAAGCTGTTTTTGATAATGCCCCAAGTACGAACTCTATTGTATGGATGATTTGAGGAAGAAAGAATTCACAGAACTCAAATTACTCATGATCGTGCGGACCATGAGTTGCCTCCACCTCAGGGATTCATCTGTGCCCTTAAGGGGTGTGTAAGTTTGACCTTGATGTGTCTACAGAGACATAAAAACCATGGTGCAAGGAAAAAAGTAAGGTAATATGATTGTCATGCACCAAGCCTAAAACTGATGTTTGAGATAGTGCGAAAAATGGCATACCCTGTTAATTATCTTTAAGAGAGTTTAATTATCGTTTTTATTTTTAATTAAATGAAATGATGAATATCCTATAAGTAGTATACCTGCTCAAGAGGCCTTCTGTTAGGACAAAGTACAGCCTGCACGTTCTTCTCATATATATGATGCAAGTATATATTAATAAATTCACATCATAAAACAAATGTACTAATGCAGCACATGTCAAAGCAACTAAGGAGAGAATAAACACTTGTACTAATGCAGCACCTGTTAGAGTTGTTATCACCCCAATTATGTCCAAGGCCTATATTAAAAGCAATANTAATGCCCCAAGTACGAACTCTATTGTATGGATGATTTGAGGAAGAAAGAATTCACAGAACTCAAATTACTCATGATCGTGCGGACCATGAGTTGCCTCCACCTCAGGGATTCATCTGTGCCCTTAAGGGGTGTGTAAGTTTGACCTTGATGTGTCTACAGAGACATAAAAACCATGGTGCAAGGAAAAAAGTAAGGTAATATGATTGTCATGCACCAAGCCTAAAACTGATGTTTGAGATAGTGCGAAAAATGGCATACCCTGTTAATTATCTTTAAGAGAGTTTAATTATCGTTTTTATTTTTAATTAAATGAAATGATGAATATCCTATAAGTAGTATACCTGCTCAAGAGGCCTTCTGTTAGGACAAAGTACAGCCTGCACGTTCTTCTCATATATATGATGCAAGTATATATTAATAAATTCACATCATAAAACAAATGTACTAATGCAGCACATGTCAAAGCAACTAAGGAGAGAATCAACACTTGTACTAATGCAGCACCTATTAGAGTTGTTATCACCCCAATTATGTCCAAGGCCTATATTAAAAGCAATACACTTAAAGAGATAAATGTAAGCAGGACAATACACAAAACTTAAAAATCCCAAAGATCATTTTAAGTGTACCTTAAGCATTAGAAGAAGCAAAGGTGGAGCATAAAGAAGCCCATTCATCTTCACTGAAAAAGCTGCGCTGCAAATGAAAAAGCAAAACTGAGTAGAAGGCTTTCAATCCTTTCATTGTTTTGTTAATCTCAAAACATGAGAACGAATTTCCTTATATTGGCTAAAAAGTGGGAAACCTGAAAATAAAAAAGCTTATATACCATTTATCAACTATGACAGTTATGTGACACAAACTATTGTATCATGTTGCTTGAAGTGCCTGAGCATGAACAGTTCATTGAACAACTAAATACTTAAATGTTACACACATAAAGAAAAATTTGAATAATGATGTGACATGCCTCTATGTAAGAAAATGTTACCTTAGTAGTTAACAACAGCTCGAACACGTTCATGGCCTTTCTTTCCTACGAATCCAAATTACAGAAAAAAATTCAATGTTACTGAAAATCCAACAGACCTAATTGTAGAGTAAAGATCCAATGTTATCATAAGAACCATAAAATTATTCGGTAGACAACCTTTATAAGCTCACATATGCTCAATACAAAAGTTTACTTGCATACCGAACTCTCCAGAATAATCTCTTTTTATATCAGGGCACTGAGTTTTTACATTTTCAGCTAAAAAGTCCAAAATTCTCCAAATATTTTGCCACTAAAAGGACAAAACAACCTCAAATATTTGCACGAAGCATAACAAAATTCTCCACCAAACAACCTCAAATTATGCACAGAAGTTGTATAGGAATGTTCGAATAGGGGCTGTTTGGAAAAAAACTGTTTTAGGAGGTGTTTGGACAAAAAAATGTTTTAGGGGGTGTTTGGACCAAAAAATGTTTTAGGGGTGTTTCGAAAAAGGTTACTACTTAAACTTGATAGACTACCAAACTAACAATGAATAAATGACAGTGAACACATCCAAGTTACCTTGTTATATCACCCACTGATCATCCCCACAGGCCGAATGATGACATTTCCATTAGTTCGCAAATAGTCTACCATGGATTTCAAATCTCCTTTCTGCAAAAATAACGATCTTTAGATATCTAACTGATTGAAAAATAATGTACCAGAAAATTAATAATATGAAGCTTGGGTATATCACTAACCACATTTCATTTTACTACTAAAACTTGTCAAAAAAAAATTAGGCTGATAGTTCTTAAAACGCAAAAACCGCATCTTTTAACTTTGTGTAGTCATGTAAAAAGATATGACTTATTAATATATTATTATATTAATGATAAACAATTTATATCAACATAACAGTCAAACATCTTCATTTCCTTCACACTTGCAAAATAGTTTGCTAAACGGGCTTAAAATGTACGTTGTTATAACATATGAGGACCAAAAATATATTATCATTACATACTTTAGACTTTTTAATAGGACATATACATGCTAAAATCACATTGAGGAATATATTTCACAATAGAATAATACACTATTGAAAAAAAAACAGGATAAAAATGAAGTCAACGTGTGCTAAACAATGAATATTATGATTCTTTTATTAGAAATAAGTATAATATAGTAATTCACTTACTTCATACCAATCTAACAAACATGCGCGGGGAATTAAATTATACTGTAGCTTATTTCTCTTGTATGCGCCCAACACCTACTGCCGCATAAACATTTAACGTCAACGTGTAACTCATTAATGGTGGTATTTTACGTCACACTTACATCATTGGTATTCAAATTTGCATGACCGCTTGTAACCGAATCATTTAAAGGTTGTTTTCATGTCTATTTGATTGTATGTTACACCACTCATTAATGGTGGTATTAGTTGGCCAATACCCATGGGCCATGGTCCAGCTCATTGGCTATGCTGCCACTATCTGAAGCATTTTCAGATTTGGTTTAGATGGTTGAAGCTTTTCTATTTTTAACTTGTAGACTCCTTTGAGCAAGTGGTAGACTCATTTCACAGGATTATGAATCTTCTATTAGGATCCCTACAATAGTAAACGGGTAATATGCTGTAATTTTTATTGACAAATTAAGATATACTAATAATGGCAGACGTCAAAGAATAACAATTTACATTCTAANTAAATACAAAAGTTTACTTGCATACCGAACTCTCCAGAATAATCTCTTTTTATATCAGGGCACTGAGCTCTTACATTTTCAGCTAAAAAGTCCAAAATTCTCCAAATGTTTTGCCACTAAAAGGACAAAACAACCCCAAATATTTGCACGAAGCATAACAAAATTCTCCACCAAACAACCTCAAATTCTGCACAGAAGTTGTATAGGAATGTTCGAATAGGGGCTGTTTGGAAAAAAACTGTTTTAGGAGGTGTTTGGACAAAAAAATGTTTTAGGGGGTGTTTGGACCAAAAAATGTTTTAGGGGGGTGTTTCGAAAAAGGTTACTACTTAAACTTGATAGACTACCAAATTAACAATGAATAAATGACAGTGAACACATCCAAGTTACCTTGTTATATCACCCACTGATCATCCCCACAGGCCGAATGATGACATTTCCATTAGTTCGCAAATAGTCTACCACGGATTTCAAATCTCCTTTCTGCAAAAATAACGATCTTTAGATATCTAACTGATTGAAAAATAATGTACCAGAAAATTGATAATATGAAGCTTTGGTATATCACTAACCACATTTCATTTTACTACTAAAACTTGTCAAAAAAAATTAGGCTGATAGTTCTTAAAACGCAAAAACCGCATCTTTTAACTTTGTGTAGTCATGTAAAAAGATATGACTTATTAATATATTATTATATTAATGATAAACAATTTATATCAACATAATGGTCAAACATCTTCATTTTCTTCACACTTGCAAAATAGTTATGCTAAACGGGCTTAAAATGTACGTTGTTATAACATATGAGGACCAAAAATGTATTATCATTACATACTTTAGACTTTTTCATAGGACATATACATGCTAAAATCACATTGAGGAATATATTTCACAATAGAATAATACACTATTGAAAAAAAACAGGATAAAAATGAAGTCAACGTGTGCTAAACAATGAATATTATGATTCTTTTATTAGAAATAAGTATAATATAGTAATTCACTTACTTCATACCAATCTAACAAACATGCTCGGGGAATTAAATTATACTGTAGCTTATTTCTCTTGTATGCGCCCAACTCCTACTGCCACATAAACATTTAACGTCAACATGTAACTCATTAATGGTGGTATTTTACGTCACACTTACATCATTGGTATTCAAATTTGCAAGACCGCTTGTAACCGAATCATTTAAAGGTTGTTTTTCATGTCTATTTGATTGTATGTTACACCACTCATTAATGGTGGTATTAGTTGGCCAATACCCATGGGCCATGGTCCAGCTCATTGGCTATGCTGCCACTATCTGAAGCATTTTCAGATTTGGTTTAGATGGTTGAAGCTTTTCTATTTTTAACTGGTAGACTCCTTTGAGCAAGTGGTAGACTCATTTCACAGGATTATGAATCTTCTATTAGGATCCCTACAATAGTAAATGGGCAATATGCTGTAATTTTTATTGACAAATTAAGATATACTAATAATGGCAGACGTCAAAGAATAACAATTTACATTCTGATATGTTCAACCTTGGTTACTAACCTTTTGATGGATGGGGATTGTTTTGTATTCTAAAAAACCAATGAAATGTATTATATTTCTAAAAAAACTACCCCTGAACTTTATAATGGTATTGTGATCATAAGATAAGGGTATTCTGAAAAAGTTCGATTAGTGTCCAAAAAGGGACAAATTCTTAGACTATAATGGTTAGGTAAATTTTCATGACAGTTGTGTTACTTTAAAACAAAGAGTACAAAAATAATGAAATACAGGATGTTAGTTTACTCGAATAGAATCTTTAATATAGCTTTCCTTAACTTTGTTCAGGTGTGAAACTTCCACTATAACAAAATTTCAACTCGAGTAACCAAGCTGATCATCTAATGTGACTCTTAAAAAATGGCTCAGAGACACTGTTGTGCAAACTCAATCCTAATATAAGCAAGGAATGGAGAATGGCTAATTATCAAGCCAATTTTCCAAACTTAAAAAGCAGTAGACGTAAACCAAACTTAAAGGTACTCCGGAAGGTACAATGATCATTCTAACGTATAAAAGTTCTCAACTAACCACATTGAC
Source organism: Artemisia annua (assembly GCA_014162995.1). Taxonomy (NCBI): domain Eukaryota; kingdom Viridiplantae; phylum Streptophyta; class Magnoliopsida; order Asterales; family Asteraceae; genus Artemisia; species Artemisia annua. Next base: position 30,248 of record LBNU01018479.1, on the reverse strand, counting down.
ACATAATGGACGATTGACTGAAAGATGACAAATGTACATGCCCACACTGCCAAACAAAAGAAAGGGAACCGCTATTTAAAGATTTGTACGTGTGTGTGATATATTTCCTTCATATTATAATTATTCTTTCAAAAATCAATAAGATGATGATTCACAAATTAAAAGGCATATGAAACCAACCTTGATGGTAGTTTATGCCTCCACAACTACCTCCATAGAAATGGCAGCAGCTTAATGAAGTGTCATGCTCGACATCTTCTCCCACTCCAGCGTTTAGCAAGAAGTGGCACTACAATAAAAAAAAAATAACATAACACCACAATTATTTGAGAAAAACATCTAAGAAAAACAATTTGAGATAAAACACAGCCTAAATAGACCCATTTCTAACTAAATGGGTCGCAATGACCATGTATATCTAGGTGGAATCATGAATCGAACATGGAGTAAGATGGAGTTATTACATATCTACTCTATAAAAGGACCAGATCACAATGGTAAGCTAAGGTTCATACCTCAAAATACTCAGACAAGAAATCAAGATTTTTAACCAATAAGCTTGTTAAACTCTAATGTCTTCAAGAAAATAGTCTGCAAAAACAAAAAAACAGTAAGCAAACACAACACAATATAAAATATAAAATATAAACTTTAAAGGGTAATAAATGTGTGTATACCAGGTTGATTTCTTCAATCCACCACTACCTTCGGCGTCATCCTTCTTATCAGAGTCCTTGAAAGATCCTAATGTGTCAACCTATTTGAGCACCATAACTTCCCCAGCTTTTGCAGTATGAGACACATTAAAGCTTCGGACACTTATTAGTCCTAATAGGAAAGAAAATGGCTATAAAATCAGCTTACTGTATTTAGTATTGTTAATCACATTCCAAATGTTTTACCTGCAATGTTAATCACATGCAAAAAATAAGTGCAATATTGTCATGTTAATGATACAATTTCAAGAGTAAGCATCATTGGTTAGTGGTTTTCATATTGACAATGAACATAGTGAACTTAATTACATTATATATGTCCTTGATAACACGACATCGTAAGAAACTTATATGACAGGTAAAATGAAACTTGTAACCGATGTAAGGAAGTATATTTAATGAACCGTTAGACCGTTTGTAATTAGCTACTGAACTAATAAGTTACTTGTGCAAACCAAGAATCAAACTTCAATAGTTCTTATGGGGATACCAAATGCAATAACACTTCACAAATGCAATAACAGAGATATTACTTAGAACATGGAATAAAAATATTCCCAATGGAAAATAATAAACTACAGATAAAACATGAGTATATCATAACATAAACACTACAATAATCAAAATCTAAAATAAAATGAAAAAACTAACCTGTAACAATGAAAAAAAATAAAAAATAAAAAATAAAAAATCTTTAGCCTTTTTTTGTCGATCATAAAAACAATAACCCCAAACACCAAAAGGATCCATATAACATTTTCCATAATGATTAATACCCAATTCTTTAGCGTGTAACATAAACACATTAATATCGAAATATAAAAGTAAATGAAAAACTAACCTGGTAAATGATAAAGAACAATTCTTTTTTTTTGTTCTGCTGATAAAATCATGAATCTGTACTCCAAAGGATCCATGTAACATTTTTTATAATTCGTGATTAATACACAATCGATTATCAGGTTACGACTTGATTTTGGTTTTGAATGGATAAGGTGCTATGGTGATTGATTGATTCGCGTTACTTCAATTTAGGGTTAAGAGTAACGATTCCGGTTTTGGGAGATTGAATTAATTGTGTGAATTAAATTGAGATCCGGTTTTGGGGGTTTTGATAGTGATAATTGGGGAAGTGTTTTTGGGCGGGATAATAAAATGATCCTACGGTAGAGGGATTTTTGGGAATATTATGGGACACGTGTTTTTACCTAATTAAATTGGGGAAGATCATGTTTGAAAAAACCCTCCTTTATATGGAGTGGTGATTAGAATTGAGAAGTTGGGACCTTTTTTAGGCTGATGACTAGATGTATTGGAATCTTTGGTAAGTGTGTGGTGATATGGATACCTTATAAACTCTCACCAAAAGAAAAGATGGATGAAGTCAAAAACCTTGAATAATAGCAACGAAAACACCTTAGATTGACGACTATCAACACACAGGGGCTAACCTTTTAATGATTTAATCGATATTCGATATTTTTCTTTCAGCCTGAATCAATTTTAAAGGATTTTAACCAATCTTTTAATTCCTTGAATCATTTTTAGAAGTACGGGCCTGTTTGGTAAGAGCTTTTTGAGGAGCTATTAGCTTTTTGTTACAAAAATAATCTCCTCTAAGATAAGTAGCTCCGTTTGGATACATTAACTTTAAGCTTTTATTTTAAACAAATAGCTCTTAAATAAAAAGCTGATTCATGAAGTTTTTTAAATATCTAGGAGCTGTTAAAACTTTAAATTACGGATATACCCTCCAAACACTTGTTTACAATTATAAATATGTCCTTTTATGTCATTTTATATCTTATAATTATATTTAACAGCTAACTTACCAAACACTTTTACTGAAAAAAAAAATTACGGCTTGTAGCTCATGTTAACAACTTTGCAGTTTACAGCTTACAACTACTTTTGTCAAACATACCCGTAGTCTATCTTAAGGTTTACAATCCATCTTTTAAAATTCAGGGTTTATAAACAAATAGAGTTAGTCCCAAATTCGTCATATGTATGGTGTTGTTTAGTTAACCCGCCAAACTCGTTTTTGTTGATGTGGGAAAACATACATGTAAAATTTGTTTATACATGTGATCAGCGTTGCCTCACCTATCTTGTGATTTTGAAACTTATATTTCTAACTTTTTTGTTGTGTCTAGGAAACAACAAGTCCGCGTTTACACAAACACATTAAGAGACAACATTCTGAAACCACAATGAGTCATTCCAATAGTAGTTGTAACAAAATATCTCTTTTTTTATTATTTTTTTCCCACCAAACTTTTAAACCGTGTGTAACTTTTAATATAGAGTAAATTGCAAAAATCGTCCCTATACTTTGGCCAGTTTGCGGGAGCAGTCTCTACCATTTGGAAAGTGCAAAGACCGTCCTTGTAGTGAACTTATGGTTGCAAATTCAGTCTCTGGCCAAAGTGAAATGACCAAACTAGCCGTGTAAATAGGAAATTAAATATGAAGAAGATAAGGGTATTTTAGCCATTTTGCTTTGGCCAGAGACTAAATTTGCAACCATAAATTCCCCAAAGGAATGGTCTCTGTATTTACCAAATGAAAAGGACTGCACCCGCATTTTAGCCAAAGCATAGAGACGATTTTCGCATTTACTCTATAATATAGTTAGGATGATGAAGAAGGTGAGTCTTTGTTTGATTATTGAAAAGGATGAATATGATGGGTTTTTTGTTACATTATGGAAGAAGATGAAGTTGGTGGGTTTTTGTTAATTATTGAAAATGAATATGGTAGGGTTTGTTTTTTTTTTTTGTTTTTGTTTTTGTTTTTTTTAGATGATGAATACGATGGTTTTTGTTTGATCGTTGAAGATTTTTTGTTTAATTATTAAAGAAGATGAATATGGTGGGTTTTTGTTTGATTGTTGAAGAAGATAAAGATGGTATGACGATGGATACCTGAGGTGATGGTGGTGGTGGAAGGTGGGGTGGAGGTGTTGAAGAAGAGAATGTTTAGATTTAAGATTGGAATGTGTTGTGTGATTATTAAAGAGTGTTTTGAAGTGTGAATGGTGAAAAGACCAAACTACCTTCGTACTTAACGAGCTAGATAACGATCATTACATTTTAGATCAATAACAAGAAAAAATTAAAAAATGTGAGGAGGCCCGCAGTAATTTTCTGTAAAGAAGGCTAAATGTGAAATATGCATGTACCACAGGGACCAACGATGTAATTTACTCTCAAATTTTGAATGACAAACTTGGTCGACAAATTCCCTCTTTTAACCCCAAATTTAACACCAAAACACATATTTTTCTTCTTCAAATTAGGGTCGTAATCAAGCAAGCCAAGCTCGAGCTTGACAGGGCCTGAGCTCGGTTCGAAAATTACAAGGTAGACTCGAGCTCGGCTCGATAGCTTGACGAGCTTAAATTATCCATGCTTGAGCTCGACTCGAGTAATAATCTATAACACCCCCATTTTCGGATTGCAGCGGAAGGGACATGAGGTGCTATATATCGATCACATAGTACAAACATAATAAACAAGTTTTCATACATGAAATATTTAATAAACATAAACCATGAAAGGTTATTATGTTTTACAAGTAGTCCCAAAAGTTTACAAGTTCAAAAGATACAATAATAATAAAAGTCTTTAATATTTTAGAACATAAACATTTGAAAACATGCCTGGAGCATCCTTTAAATCCGATAATCATCCTCCTTGGCGGCCATCCAAGCTGAGGTACGTTACGGACCTGAGATAAAACATGCTAAAAGTCAACAAATAATGTTGAGTGAATTTATAGAGTTAGTATAATAAAGTGATCAAGTATCATTCATCCAGGTAACAAGTAATCGATCAGTACTTGTACGTTATTAGATTATAACATACGAGCATCATGAAACGAACCTTAACGCAAGTTTATCATTGCCCCGGTAGGGTAATATTGCCTTTACCTCATATTTCAATATTATCCATGACGTTGAAACATGGAGGCTACTCATTCGCAG